>JAOBRG010229983.1:18251-32239 GCA_027574985.1 Umimayanthus nakama | reverse complement strand
TTTCGCTCATTTTCCGAGGGGAGCCTGGGGCGAGATTTACAAAAGTTGTCTTAAATCGAACAAATTTCAACTTTTCCGATTATTTTTACCAATTGTTAGTTTAACTGTATAATATTTGTCAAGGAAAATTGAAATCTTTCAAAAATCTCAAATTTAACCTCATGCGCAGAAGAGCTGCGCACTGCAAAAGGGGGGAATGACCTTAAGCATAATCATTTCTACTTTTGAAAAATATGGATATCAATAACCTGTAAATGCTTGTAATTATAAATAGGCCACGCTCTTAACGTAGGAACGTACGAATGCAACTATCTAATCATTAAAAACACAAAAAAACCTAATTTTCCAAGATGGGAAAGGTAGGCAGTATATGTGGCTGAAACGCACTGTGGAAAGACGCAACAAGTTGCGGAGTCGCACCGGCCTTGACCCTTTGGCTCCAGCAAGTTTATCAACGTATAACTGTCATTATTAAAAACCAAGCACTGGAAATTAAAATTCTGGCAACATGATTGGTTCTCTACTCATGGTATAAATCCTTTATACTGCGATTTGTCCAAATATTGAAACTGGTAATTTTATCACGGAAAACTTTCGCTTAAAATGGCCGAAACTCGACTCGGCAGAAAATAGAATTCGAGATATTTTTATCCAGTGTTTGGTAATTAATAAAACAATTATTCTACTTACGATTGTTAGATATGAGCTTATGATAGCCGAGTCGGTGCTTCACACCTCGTCCGCTGTCTAAAAGCTCATATCCAACGCGCGCTCGTGGAATAACTCTTAAATACCCCCCGACTTTTTATTAACAAACATATCATTGGAGAAAAGTATCGAGAACTCATTATTTCACACTTTTCGGAGTTAAAGAAGTACTCTATTAACATGAAAGTGTGGCTCTACTTTTAACCACGATTAGGCCAAAAACCAACAACTAAGAGATCTACTTGAGAAATTTAAATGAGCTCTCTAAGGTGTCGAGGGCTCAGCTTACGTTGGTAACGGCTCCTACAACACACGAACCTTTTCCATTGCTGGATAGGACTGAAACAACTTGTCAATGCTGTGCAACTTTGTTGGTATTTCCCGGAGATCGTTCACTTGCAGCTGGTTACAGATATCCTTACAAAAATACAACAATATTTTACTTCAAATCAATTTCATTTTGTACAAACTCAATTGCCTTCTAACCACACACTTTAGGTAGTAAAAATACATATCCATGCACTTCCTTGATGAGCTGAAAACCTATGATAAATAACGTCTGCGATCACTGACAAGTTACCTTCCAAACAAAATTAACAAAAAAGCAGGTCGTACTTCACAGTCGAAATAGACACAAAACTTTAACAGAATGTAAAGTATCTTTAACACTAGTTTTCCCTTTACTAAAAATTCGGTCGTCATTAATTGTTATCAGAGACTTAATTACTTCAATTTGGTGACTTCAAAAATAAAGAGGTATCACCAGAAAAAAAAAGAACAAAAACGAATAGCTGCAATAAAATGTGATTGCTGTGTAACTGGCCCAATGAGCTAAAACTAATGTTACTGTTCAGTTTAAAGCTGATGGAAATGAATGTTAGACACATGTATAGATCAGAGGTAAGGCTTTTGTGATATCTCATACACAAAACGAGATTTTAAAACTTTACCGGAAGTGAGTTGAAGGGACCCCAAAATTTTAAAAGCTTTTTTCCTTGAGACTATTTTTATGTCAAAATTATGAGACAGTCGAAGTTCCAACTCAGACAGCTTTTCAACTACTGAATTGGAATTTGGCAGTTTTATAACTAAAAAACTGAGGTTCAAAACCGGGTCAGCATTTTTGAAATTTAAACACTTTTTAAGTTATGACGATAAAACACCGTCGCTTTCGATTGCGGACGTGCTATTGTAAAGTAAACAAAAGTGGCCTTTTAAAAAACGCTGATACGGTATTGGATTGAAAATAGTGTCAATTATGAGAATGCAAGGTCGAAAAACAAGGTGTTCGTTTTCTTTATTTACCTGAAATTAGCAAATAAAAACTAAACAGCAATTTAGAGAATTTAATAAGCTTTTTCAGTGATATACCGTGAAATTCCGATAATATTCCCCGGGTCTTACGGTTTTTGGTCAAAGGGCTTTTTCGAAAATTTTTTCATTGGTGGCTTATTTTCGGGGGGGGGGGCTTATACATGGACGAATTTTTGCGTTTTGAACTGCTATTTTTTGTTCAAGCCATGGTAATTTATCGAGGTTTTCTTCTCACAACCTGCCTTCATTACTGTTTTTTTTTACTTTTTTCGAAGTTCTGTGATCCGCACTGTGAACATAAACTACCGGACACACACTGTTAAATAAAAAAAGTTCCTACCTCCTACGTTCAACGTTATGTTTACATTTAAGTTATTCCAAATACAACCCCCGGGGACTTACTTTCGGGGGGGGGCTCATCCATGGAAGGAGAGTTTTCCGTTTAAAAATTTGGTTCTTAAATGCAACGGGGCTTATACACGGTAAGGCTAAGCTTCCTATCGGAAACTCATGGTACAGGTTTATAGGGTTATGCCACAAAACAACAAAGATATGCTTCATTAACCGAAAACACTGCTCAAACTGAACAGGTTTGAAAATCTGTCTAGCCTTGACGGTCACAAACAGAACTTCAAGTTCAAATTGCCGCATCAACTTGCATTTGTGTATCTTGAACTCAAGTATAAAAGAATTAGCTGTGCTTCGTTTGTTGGTATATTTGGCATTTGAGTATTCCCCTTTGATGTGACAGGCCTCAGTTTTGATGTTACTAAACTATACAAACTTCAACTGATTGTACTAGCCGTCCTACCTTTAGATGTTCTCGGCATACATCTATAGGTAGGGAATGTAAATCCTCCACCTGAAAAACATTTATATTTTTAGCTTAGCTAAACATGCTTGTGAAGCTCAATTGTGCATGCAGTACAAGTTTGCAGAAAAAAAATCATGGTATCAGTAAAGTACAGATAAAGCCTTGGTTTGATTCACTGAACGCAAACCTTCGCATAACTATATAAAATGTAATTTTGAAAACCAAATAAACACTGAGAGATGATTGACGATAACATTGCAAAAGTATGATTAGGAGTAACTGTTGATAAAGTCATTTTCCTTTTTTCCTCTATAACTGTGTCCACATGTACATCATTGTTGCACTTTGGCATTTTTCAAATATTGTCAGGAGGTATTAAGACGGTACATGTACAAGCATGTTTAAGTACCTTAATTAATGCTAACTTGTAAATTAACGTTATTTCTAAAACAGACGTTACGACAGGCTGTACATGAGTTGTGTTTACCCTGAAGGTGAATTTATTCTGTCTGATGTCCTCAACTTCATACACACATCTTCCCTCTCTGTGCTTCTTACGAGGAGGACTACAATGTAACAACACGAAAAAATATTTGTAGTTTAAAAAGCCATTTCTATCTCAGTATTATAGACCACATGGCGGCCATAAGCGTCAGTACAGAACAGCTATATATAATAGATCCTGCACGCCGATTGTCTTTAGAGGCGAGCTATATTAACTGTGTGCTGATTGGCTAGTGGTTACGATCACTAACACAGGCCATGACATACTGACGAAGATGTCTTCTTTGCACCTTCATCAGAAAAATGCATTCCATCCCTTGAGATACACTGTATAAGTATTATTTTTTGTTAAACACCTACAATTTAACGCAAAATAACAATAACTATTAAGTTTAGTGATCATCATTCATGCTTGAAACAGACTGCTCTAGTTTACGCTAGCAAGGGCAATCCTCTTTGCTTTCAGAATCAGAATGTTTTAAAAAGCTCTACTTCAAGTTGTTGTTTTCGCATGTACCGGCAAACGTTTTTGCAAATGAATAAACAACATTGCAAAAAAGAGTTTTTAGACAGATTAGATCTCATTATTTAAATTATAAGTCTTTAAAATTAAACTATTATCACTGATGTCCCTGGCACAATCAAGTTTATCAGGATACACAACACTACATCCATACTATAATTAGTAACTTCCATAAACACTTAAGATTATCATACCTGAGGTTATTTTTTGCTAAGATCTTCTCCAGTCGCCTGTAGTATTTTTTTGTTTTCTTCCAGTCTTCTTGACATGGCCTGAGACAAAAGTTACAGTTTCTATTTTCATAACTGTTTCATAACTGTTTCATAACTATTATTTAACATACCAGTCCTCCAATTTATGATATACTAAGTTAGGAAAACTACTCAAAAATAACTCAAGTAACAATAGCAATAATAATAATAACTATAGTATAGTAATAAAAATAACAATAATAAATACAACAACATTATTTTTAGCTTTGTCCTTAGAGAACAAACTCTCCTAGCAGAGAATTGAAATAATAGCCGCAGTCTTCAGAACAGCCTGTCACATCTTCAAGCTACTCGCAGCATTCCCCTTTTGATAAAATCTGCTAGTATTAAGAGTTAACCCAGGACTACTATTAATTGGGCTTTAACAATTAACTAAGAGGCTTTATCCATGGCCCATTCAAACTTTGGCAACAACTTCTGGCCGTTCTACACTCTGTTCTAGCACTAGTACTGTACATACATGTACATATAGTAATTACTCACCTTGACTCAACTTCCATCTTCAGTGAGGAGTTTTCACTCTCTAAAAGCTTTATCAATTTCTTTGCATCCCGTAGTTGTTTTTCTGTTGACTGCATTTACATAATTATGACAAGATAAACATGCATGTAAAAACAAAAATTGAAAAACAAGTTTGTATTCTATAATTTGTATGTACATAACACAATGGCCTTTTAGCAGCTACAAAGAAACATTCTGAAATTGTCTAGAAATTTACAATGTAAAAAACGTATTATTTGAAAGAAATCTGTTTGCCATGAGTTAATCAAACATAATTATAAACAGCCCACACCTGTACTGAACTGTATTTCCATAATTTTCCATGACCAGTTTCAATTTTCAACTATTTCAGGCCTGGCATTTGAAAAATCAAATGATGAAGTTTTATGACTTTCCAGATATCTATTAATTATGATACTTACAGTCAGCTTATCTTCCACAGTTTTCATCATTCGGTGTGATCCTGCTGACACTGCAGCAGGCACAGGACCAAGATCTTCATCCCTCCAACGGCCCCCTGAAGCTATCAGTGTGGATGTTACAGGATGTCTCCGACTTTGCTCTTGTGTTTGGATGGCGACCCCCTCGCTCGAAGTCTCCTCATCCATTCCATCACTCGACTGTTGATCAGATGCTACATCACCATGGCAACCAATGAATGAAGAGTTCTTTTCTGTTGATGCTTTCCTGTTCGGTGAACAAAAACATCACTTGAATGCAAGCTTTGAATGAAATGAAGCCTTAAAACCACAGTAGTTTGCATGTCTTGAAATCAGTTTAATTATTTTAAGGCAAGACCAACTGATATGTTACCGAAGGTGCCAGAGGTTGTCTTGCTTGTATATTGATTCAGGCCAGCAATCATGAACATGATAAGCAAGACGACCTCTGGCACCCAGGGTACTAATAATAACGGATATGTATGGGTTGGTTCGTTTATATGATCACTGCTGTTACAATATGGAGAGCACGAATGTTTTGTTTTTGCAGTTACTGGTATGTCATATTGGCAAATCTCAGCTTTTGTGCTTTTTTTAATTTGAATATTAAATGCAACCTTGGCTGGATGTACAAAAAACTTCAATGCAGTGTAAGTGGGGCAAAGTGTAAATACAGTGCCAAGTTTTATATCATGATAAAACCATTTTTTTAAATGACTTTCAACCACCATGTTAATGTATTGCATGCAACAACAGACTGCTGGTACACTTCAATTTGACAGCTAGCATTAATTTGTCACTCAGAAAAAAAATTTAGTCATGCTTTGGAATGGTAATGTCTCTCTAAATCTACTGTGCAAAAAATCTTTAAGGGGGTCAAGTAACCAGAAAAACGTTTCCCTAGGTTACATGCACAGTATGTCTCATCATTCTGGGAAACAGCTTGATTAGTAGACTGAGGTAATCATACGACTTTGAGTGCAATTGGGAATTAGTTTGCACAAGCGAGTTTTTCAAAAGTATCAAAATTTAACGAGCCCGAAGGGTGAGTTAAGTTTGAACTTTTTGAAAAAGTCACGAGTGCAAATTAATTCCAAATTGAACGAAAGAGTCTTATGATTACTTGTTAATAACATACATGAAAAAATGTAATGATCGATCATTAACCGCAAGTAAGGGTTCATGTCTTCTTTGTTAAGTGTTTGGAAATTCTTTTGAAAACTTAGAAAAAAGAACCGGAGACTGAAAAAAACCCCCCACATTCTGACATCTTTCCGAAATTTTAAAATTTTTTTAAAATTTTCAGAAATCTTCGGAAGTCTTCGAAAATCTTTGGAGGTCTTTGGAAAAACTGGCAAATGTTGCAAAATGCTAAAAACAACATTCCAGCATTTTTTGAACCTTTTTTGTAATCTTCGGAAATTATTGGAAGTGTTCGGAAATCTATGGAAATCTTCGGAAAAAATTGGGAAATTTGTCAAGTGCTAAAAACAACATTGCAGCATTTTTGGAAAGTTTTTTTAAATCTTCAGAAATTGTCGGAAGTCTTCAGAAATCTTTGGAAATGTTCGGATTTCTTCAGAAAAAATCAGAAAATGTCGGAAAGTTCTCAAAATTTTTGGAAATCTTTGGAAGTGTTTGGAAATGCTCGGAAAACTTCAGAATTACTTAATATGATATTCCAATCTCTTACAGCTGTGGACTGAAGATCAGATTCAAAATTTTTGATTTGTAATTTGCACCGGTATTTTGCTTTTTGCACTGGTGTTAACACTTTTTGCACTGGTATTACTCTTTAACTGAGCTGCTCTCAGCCAATCAGAATCGAGTAATTTTTTCATGAATGTTATTAAACTATTAAACAAAAAGATTTTGCTAACAACCTTAGGGCATCTAATTCTTGTCCCATCTCTGACAGCTTTGCCTCATAACTCTCAATAACATCCATCAACCTAAAGGAACAAAAAGAGAAACAATTTAGAGTGGTGAGCACTCCATGGCATTTCCTATGCCAGCCACCACACACTAGATAGATAGATAGGTATGTAGATATATATAGATAGCCAGATAGGTAGATAGATAGATAGACTGGTTTATTAAATTGCTTTGCAGTTTGACACTGAATTGCATATTTTTACAAAATATAATTTACCCTAAGTTTACACTTATAAAATCTTCAAACTGATAGTATTACAGAAATTTATGACCTATGTGTACAATGCATTGTTACTACACGTAATTAAAAAATAGTCTGAGAACCTCTTAGATTTTGCTAGGAGGAGTGTAAATCTCCTCAGTCTTCTAAGATTGTATCATGTCTGGCAGTTTTCACTTGGAAGCTGAAGCAAATGATGGAGCTTACTTCAATTAAGGCTTGTCAGCTATTAACTGAAACAGATTCTTTGTAATAGCACTGCAGTGTTCTCTGATTGAGACTAGTCTGGCGATACTAAGTGCTTCGGCACAGGGTTTACCAGAGAGGTTACAAGCTAAGACTGTTTTCTGAACCCTTTCTAGGTCAGTCTATAAATAATTTGGCAAGGAATAGTGGAAAACTTGACATATGTAGTCTAGTGATGATCTAATACATGCACAGTAGTAAGCAACAAGATTCTTAGGGGTTATCTGAGCACGCTTCAGTTGTACTAAAAAATAGAGCTTCCGAGAGCTTTTCTTAACCAGCTCCTCAATAAGATCATTTGAAGTTAGACTATATTTAATGGTTACACTCAGTAACTGGCTTGTGCTAAAACCCGAAACACCGAAACAAAACCACTCACTTGGGGCTGTGTTAGCCAGGCACCCATTCAGTTGTTACAGATCTTGCAATCTAAGCCATCAGTGATATTTTGTTGAAAAATCTGCACATAATCTAAAAGCAGTAGTAGCCACAGTAGCGAAAATATAGATTTAGTGATCTAAAAGCAAAGCTTTGAGTAGAAAAACCAAAATATCTGAAAATATTTAGTTATGATTACATTGTATAACTAATTTTTTCCCCTGATATTTTTAGTAACAAAATGACAGCAACCAAAAGGAATGCCCAGAGCTAGCAAAGTTCTAAAAGAGTTATAGAGTTGAGTATATGCCAGTTTTAAGTATTAAATAACTACAGTAGTTGTAATTACTTCTGATCTACTGCATTATGCTTGTGTGGTGAATGCCTCTTGAAGTGGTTAAACATCTTGGTTTGCCTCTCTCCCCTTGCTTCTTCCTACATGTGCAGTAAGCAATAAAACATTTAGTTATTTCAGTCATTTCAATATCTTGTTTTGTTCTAATCTTGACCATAAACAAAGAACACTTATAAGTCTAAGTCTTGAAGTTGTACACTTTTCAAAGTTGTAACTCTTAGATATTAAAACATATTATACTAATCATTTAACTAATTGAATCATACTTTATGGTATTTTATAGAACAATACATATTTTATAATATAATTGTGAATATCTTATTAAAAAAATATCTGAAGTTTAAAAAAACTGACTACAAGTAGTGTCCAAATTGTTGTCAGTACCTGCACAGTGCACCAAGTGAGAGTACTACTTAAACAATATATTAATAAAATCAACTTAAGAGTTCTAAACAAGAAATTATAATAATTTCACTATTATAGCTAGTTCTACGTGTACTGTATGTTCAATAATAATGTTGTTACTGGATATTCCATATTCAAAAGGTTTTGCTACTTAACCTTGTCGATCAGATCTTGGCAGTGTTTCTGTAGCCGTCCAATTTCGGACTCTTTCTGTAGGCATTTCTGTTCCATTTGCACATATCGAGAAACTAAGTCAGCCTTGCCGTGTTGCAGCTCAGTCATCTCTTCCCCATGCCGATGAAGCTCACTCATTCGCCTCTCTTGAAACTCCTTTGCAAAAAGAACCAGTTACATGTAAGAGATATTATTACTTGTTGCTATCAACCTGAAGTAGCTGTAAATCAGCTCTTGTCTGACTTAAAATGTGTAATCGTACTCAAGCACCATCAGGTACCTCGACGTACTCTCAGAAGCGCATAAAAGTGAGTCATTACTTACTCTTAATTATTGTCTGTCTTGGCAGATTTAGAAAGCAATTTTTTATTCTGATTGTGCCTTTTAATTAAATCCACATCAGGTCTTTTATAATATGTTATATTTTCCCACACTTTAAGTACTACAGCATACTAACTACAGTACAACTACGAAGGAAACCTCAGTCCAGCTATAGGCCTTGAAGCCCAGTCTTCACACTTCATCATGCAGGTGGCAAGTTCAGCAGTGCTGATTGTTGTTACATCTCTTTCCAGAGTGTCCAGGATCACCTGAGCTAGTCTGCCTGGACAGCACTACACTGTTTGCTGTAATTTAGACTTATTCACTATAAACAGTTTTTATCACTACCAAAAGTTCCAATTAGAAAACAGTGCTTACCTATAAAATTTGAGGTGCACTTTTGCCAAGGGATCTTATAACAAAGGTCTTATATCATGAAAATCACTGTATACCTTCCCGCAGTTACAGGTTTCAAGGCTTTTGAACAAAAACATCAAAGCTTGCATGTAGTTGTAAACATACTATTTTTGTTAAATGCACAGTCACTGCATATTGATAATCAATAATCATAAGATAAATTTATATTATGTAAACTATAAAATACAGCAAATAAAATAAAATTTGATAAATTAACATATAATTTATTTACTGACAAAAGTTTTTTCATCAATTTCTAATAACTACCAAAATAATAGACAGAACACTGAAAAAAATAAAATGTACAACAATCACAATATTTATTAAGAAAACTAGGAACTAAATAATATTTTTCTTTTAAAAAATTCAAAACTTTGTTATTGACAATAATTTAAATGTATAACTTTTTCTGGCTCACAACAGCCAGGCTACAGTCTTTGTTAATTTTCAGCTTTTTTCCAGGTACAATACAATTGTACAATATCATTGTACTAGTAAATATATACTAAAATTCCTCAATTAAATGCTGCGGCATTTATTCAAGGGTGGTATTTATTTAAAATGCTGTTTATTTTTAAATAACCTACCAAAACTTTTCTTTATCTAGAAAGTAGACAAAAAGTTACAGTTCTTTGTCTGGCTGTACCAATCAAGCTTTACAGTTTTAAAACTACAACTTGTTAAGCTTGTTAGCGTGTAAGAGCTCAGATAAATTCGATGTTGTTGATTTTCGCCTTGGCCTTACAAACATTAAGCTTGCAAGGTGTGGCATTTATTTGAGGGTGGCATTTATTAACATTTTTGCTCTCAGGCGTGGCGTTTATTCAAGGGCAGCATTAATTCAGGGGCGGTGTTTATTCGAGGATATACAGGACTGCACGTGACTTGCATCTAACCAACTATAAAAACATGATAAATTGGAACTGTACAGTACCTGAACTTTCACTTGTGCTTCCTCCAGGTTTTTCTGTAGACCTCTTATCTGAAATACAAAGATACAGTATGAACTTTAAGAATATCAGTTCAATGACAAAACAATTCAAATAAAAAATTTTCTCAAGTCAACTGATAATATTAACAATACATTACTGATTGCCACCTGAAATAAGGAGGGAAGGGGTTGATACAGCCTGAGAAAAAACACTTGAGAGAAAGGGAAAATCAAACTCTATAAATTTACTGTATGGAGTCATTGGTATCAGTTACAGGTTGCTGGGTTGTTATTTAATTAAGGGTTCCCCATTTTCATCAATGCTAGAACACTTTAGAGCATCCTTTGGGACATGTGAGAAGCTGTTTTGAATTATTATTTTATCCTTTCTGACTGTAGTCCATTGAATGCCTCACCTGCGTCTCATATTGATAGACCCTATCTGAATGTTCAGTGATATCCTTCCTAGTAAATAAATTAAAATTAATCAGCTCCCCTATCCGAAAATAGAGGTTAAATTTACAAGAAATCGTGCCACTTTTCCAACTAAATATATGGGAACAAATATTAAATTTCGGTCATATAAATCACAATTTTGAAAAGTGAAACAATAACCACAATTTCATGTTCACTGCATCCAATAACCCAAGCACAAATCTTTGGTAAAAATTAAAGTATTTCTGAAGTGGTGACTATATCTTTGCAAGATACTAGTAAATTTAAGCTTTCTATACAGCCCAGAAAGAATTGTACAATCCCAACCTTTTTTCATACATGTACATTATGACAATACATGTTCTGTCCTTTGTTCTAAAGCAAAACACTGAGTTACAATGTGCTTTCATTGGTTTTTCAATTTTTAAATTACATCACCTATTCAGTATTAATATTATATTTATTATTATTCATTAAATGAACACACAAGTCACTAGAGAATGGCAATTGAGCTCTCATTGGTTCCTTCACAACTAGGATCTCAGCTCATATCCTATGTGTAGAGAAATTCAAGATGGTGATGAGGTTTGCTGTGCCAACCAAGGCAGAAGTTATGGCACTTAGAACTTGAAAAAGTAACTCCAGAAAACATGAAAAAGCAACTAAAAATCGAGTTAAGATTCCTAATTGTAAGTGTAAGAAAATGAAACAACATTATAAGTGATTAAATTAAACTTAAAAGAAAAAATTGAAACACTCACACAAAACTCACAAAAGGTATTAATTTTGTTTCAAAAACTGAAACATGTTTCCGACTGGCTCTGAAGCCAATAGTTTTGTTAGTAGTTTTCCCAAATAAATGATTAAATGACAATTGAAAAGGGTGTTGACTGATGATTTTTATACAAAAAAATAACAAATACTCCACTTGATGTGTTTTGTCGAAACTAGTTGACAATCAACAAGATGTGGAGCTATCAGCTCATGTACAACTAGAATTATGGAATAATTATATAACTGTTATGATTTATTTGATTTGCTGAGAATTTAGATTGATGCAAGTAATATCCAACAATGAAAAGTTGAATACTGTATAAAAAGGTTGACTTTTTTTCGTATCATCTAAATTACAAAATATACAAATCAGAAAGCTCATCATACTGCATTCTGTTTGAAGATGATATGAGTTCCTGGACCAAGGCCTGCCTCCTGTCACAATCGGCCATCAAGCTGTCAAGTGTTTGTCTCAAATGTTTGCTTGTATACTCCTCAAGGAACACTGCACCTGTTCATATGGAGGGGTCAACAATACTTTTAAATTTACTTAATTTTAACTGTTCGGTCGAGGGTAGGTAGGTGTGCGCATTGCCAAACTTTACAGCAACAATGTTCAAAGAGCTTTTTTAAAAATTAGCCTCATCTCAAGCTACCGGTAGTTTATCAGTATATAACTTCTCATTGTCCAATACACACAAAATGAGTTGTTTGGTAATGAGAACAAAAAAGTGATCATCTACAGTAACTAATTTAAAACCAAAAACAAAATTCTTCAAAACTGTTGACAATATTAAGGAAATTATAGTTTATGAGAATTTAGCAATACAGTATACACCAGATATTTTTGGGGCTGATAGGGTTAAATAAGAGGCAGAAACACAGTGATTAATTTTCAACAGAAAACACACTGACAGTTGCTTTAGAGAATTTTAAAAGTTCAATTCTAGTTTAACCATGTTGAGCTTATGTTCTGGTCCAATCATTACAGCAGAAAAGGCCTTGGCAGAACCCAAGTTAATTTAAGTTCAGTGCACCATTATTTTAGAACCCTGGCCTGGATCTCGAGCTAATTATTGTTCTTTCTTTTGTTAGTACTACCAACACAGTTGTACATGTCAGGTACCTGGAGGTATTTGGTCAATTCTATTTGCTGGTAGAACCATGACAGCCTGGAACCCATGATGGCGAAGCTTGCGGTTGACATCACCCCAGTCAGAGATTATTCCACTCTGTTAAATGAATTATTTTCAATAATTTAGGTAATGAATATCAAATATTACTTGTAACTAA
This sequence comes from Umimayanthus nakama, assembly GCA_027574985.1. Classification (NCBI taxonomy): domain Eukaryota; kingdom Metazoa; phylum Cnidaria; class Anthozoa; order Zoantharia; family Parazoanthidae; genus Umimayanthus; species Umimayanthus nakama. The sequence goes on along the minus strand of JAOBRG010229983.1, from coordinate 19,279 downwards.
TGGCTTCAAATCTTACATATTTCTGAGATTTTAAAAAAATAGTCGAGAGAACTTTTGATATCAGGTCAAGATTGAAAATCCAGACAAATTTTGTAGAGGTACTGGTATGATAACTAATGGTGAATTCTGTGCACATAACTACTATTATAGATATACTGTATAACTCAACAGCAATACATGTATATGGCATTTTCTCATTCATCAATAACCAATATAAATGTATTTATTTTTTTCAAGACATATTAGTTTTGATAAAACTATGAAATAGGGTTATGTAACATATGAATGCATTTCCCGAGCTGATTTGTTTCAACACTTTCATATAAAATTAAAATAACTATTTGCCAGCCACGTAACTTACTGATTGTGGTGTTGTAGGTGTCTCTTCTGAATCTGTGTTTGAAAACAAAAAGTTTTCTGGTTTGACAAAATATTTATAAATATGGTAACATCATAATATTCTTATGCTCTGGACTGCTCCACATTGTTAAATGAATACCAGCTGCATATTTTGCAACAAACTGACTGTAATTAAGATTTTTCATGACAGCAAAGGTTTCTTGTTTGTTTTGGAACTTATGTCAATGACCATTGACTTAAATTTTGAGATTTTGGGGCTCATTCATCTAATGACTTAATACTGGGGAGCTGAAAATAATTTTTCTTACTACCGCTTTATTATTTTGAAATTATTGGGCAGCTAGAGTCCCCCAGCCTTCACTGCTCAGCAGTTTCTGCCTGTCTGTCAAGATGATGTCATGGAAATAATTTGGGACTTCAAAAATAGCGTTGCAATCGACAGACTTAGCTGCTGTTGGTGAGGAAACTAATTTTTCAAGACCACTTTTATACTTTTTCTGGCAATTTGATACACTACATTAATTTAGTGACCCATTTGGAAATCAAAAATTATTCAATGGGGAGGGGGGGGGGTGCTCAATTTTAATGATTGTGAATAATGGACACATCTACTTTCTGGTCAGCTTTTACCCCTCGCTCAGTAACAAATTACAGTATGTATCCAGCAG
>JAOBRG010229983.1:0-18151 GCA_027574985.1 Umimayanthus nakama | reverse complement strand
GTGAATAATGGACACATCTACTTTCTGGTCAGCTTTTACCCCTCGCTCAGTAACAAATTACAGTATGTATCCAGCAGTAGTAGAGTTATTACCTCTACAGGAAGGAATCAGGCCAACCAACATGGCCTAGTAATGGACTCACATACCGGCTTGTTCTGTGGCAAGGGTTGGCGAACTGACACCTGCTGACCTTGTTCTACATAACTTTTACCAAAAACAACTAATTTTTTTTTAATTCTAACACCTCTGTTTTTCGTGGAGAAACTGATTTAATATACAAACTCTACAGCTTTAATATTTATATTAATATATATATTGTTAAATCAGGGTGGGAGATTTTGATTAAAATTAAAATGATAAGTGGTGTGTTTATCCCGGTTTCCTGACAGCAAGCCTAATTAGCCCCCCCCCCCCCCCTCTGGAGAAAATCACTGCCAAGTGCACAACATTGCATTGATGGTATGCAAAATTCAGGCTCCAAAATTCACAAGAGTCTTTTTTTAAGGTGCTGTTAAGAAACACAGTACATACCATAAGGATCTCCAAAGGACCCACTGATTGTAAGCATTTCACTCGGGCTCGGATTCTGGTCCTAAAAACGAAAAGTGTCAAACACAGCTCAGCTTGTTGGTCACAAATACAGGTCAGCAAAGGAGTAAACATTGTGCACGGACAACAAACTAACGCACTTAGACAACAGATCTGCAGTATGAAACATCAAAACACCTGCACTCAATTCACAGCTCAATTTCACTTTCAGCCATGTTACGTCATATGTTGGTCGACAGTCAAGACTGGATAAAACAACTTGTAACGGCCATGTTGCATGTTCAATTGATTTGTGTGTGACTGCATGGGTCGAAAATAGCGCAAAATACTTCTATAAAACTCACAGCGACTTTCGCGGTCTTTCGAACCAATAACAATGCATTTTTTTGTAACTATTTGATTTTACATTTGCAGAATGTGTTAACATTCGTTTTGAAAAGGCTTTGTTAGTTTGTAAACAACTTGATCTTGACGTCTGTCATGGACCAACTCGTATGCGCGTACAAAAGCATGCAATACTGAAAAAGTTGACAACCCAGAAGGACAATTTTTTATAAAAAGAGTCCATACTCACAGTCTCCATTTTGCTTTGTCTTTTAGGAGCTCCTTATTAACTTCAAAGCGACATGTTTGCGTTTTAATGTTTGCTCAGAGTTCAGTCAGTCAAGTGTGCCGCCATTTTGGATGTCTTTGTTTTCCAAATATAGATGCAACTAACGACACGTCACACCATATTTGGAGTATAGGATATTTCTCAAATACTGGCGCGAAGTGCTTGGCCAATCAAATTAGTGAAAAAACTCGTGTTCGTTGCACGTGCAAACTGAGTCGTATACTTTCCAACATGGCGGCTTCTGAAGCTGGGAGTTTAGGTAAGAAAACTTCGACTTTGCAGTCTTGCCCATCTTTTATAACTAGTTCTGTGATTTTACGTTTGTTGATTTGTAATTATTTACTTTTTTCTTTCTCCATGTTATATGTATCTGAAGTTTTAGACAAGCTGATTTAAATTAATATGCACGCTGTTTTTTATAAGAACAAACTTTATAATAACCTGAGTATCAGGCCCCCTGTTTCCCCCTCCCTGGAAAGCCTGATACTCAGGTTAACTTTATAAAAACACCCAGCCCCAGGCTGAGATTTGCCCAAAAATTAATAGCAAGCTAAGAACAGTCAACAGGCTGAAACTTGGATCAGAAAAACTTAAGAAGTTTATTAAATTTTTGTACAAAGATTGAGATGTACACGAAAACAAAACTTGTCAGAATTTAACTTGGTCATCGCCATCCGGCGCTGGAAGAGTGATAAGCAAGCTTGTCACGTTCGCGAAATTGACAGTTCACATCTAGATATGTTCCCTGGCACAGTATCCCTTAAGAAGGGACGTAACGCGGGTGGTACATTTCTACATAGTTTCAAATACACATTTTCCTAATAAAGCCATTATATTTATACAAGTACATATACTGTTCCAGGCAAATAATTCACTGTTTAAAATCAGTTAACAAGAACAATTTTAGTCCCAAGACCAGCCCAAGCCGAGTTCTTGTAAAAGCACAGGTGGCCCAAGCTTATAGCTTGCTTCGGCAGTGAACAATTTATAAGATTTTTTATGGGGATTTACTAGATACTTCAAAGTGGTAGAATATGTAAACATACCTGATGTATAAAAATGAACAAAAAGAAAAAGACCAAAACAAAATAAATGGGAAGGTTTCAAGTTGTTAGCCAAGACTAAGACCCAAAACCAAAATCAATGCTTTACTCCAAAGCTTCTCGGTGTTCACATGAATGAAAACCTAAAATGGGACGAGCATGTCAAGCATCCAGCATCATCCTGCTACGGAACCCTTTCATGTCTACGAAAGATTAAAAACTTCACTCCCTACAAACTGAGGAAACACCTGGCAGAAAGCCTTATATTTTCTCATCTAGATTTTAACGACATTATCATTTACAGCGCATACAATATTCCGCGGCAAGCTTTGTGATTGGCCAATATGTAAATAGTGTAGATTCCATTTTTAAAATAGGCTGGCTTTCTATGCGTGAACGTAGGGACTGGCACCTTTTAAGATCTGCACATAAAGCTCTTTTTAGTAACATCTGGCCTCAGTTGCTGCAACTAGAAAAAGTTAAACACACACGTTCTCTGTGATCAAGTAGTAGTATTAATCTTGTCACCCCACTCACACGCAATACTTTCCAGGACTGTGCAGCAACTGTATTTAACTCACTTCGTATGTAGCTACATCTCATTCGAATGTAGCCTTAAAAATGATGCTTAGTTGTTCTTGGTGCACACAGCATTGTTAAGTGTTTCTGACAAGAGAGGGTTGGTGGAATTTGCAAGAAAGTTGCATGAGTTTGGTTTCAAACTCATTGCATCTGGAGGGACTGCAAATGCCATAAGAACAGCAAGCATTCCTGTTAGGTAAGGCAGTGTTATACAGCCATAACCTTCCAAAACTTTTCAGTTGAATCCACAGCTAAACTATGGTCAAACAATTCAGGTGCAAAATAAGCAACAATTTTAAATTCCTTCTTCTTTATAGTCACAAGAAACTGAGTAGTTTGCCATTTTTAAATGTCCACAGTAAACAGATACAGATCAATTAAGTTTATTAAACTACAAATTTTACACAATTATTAACAGAAAATATTGCTCGAAGTCCTGCTGTCAGTAAAAAAGAGGGGGGGATGTTACTATTACAATTGAACTATCCCACAAAATGCTCAGTGACATGAATCATTTGAATCAGGGGTGACACTTTAGTTGCACAAAAATGTACAATTGCTATTAAAAGGATTAGTAAATGATAATTGTTTGATCATAATCCAAATACCAGGTTTTCACTTCAATAGTGACTGAAATTGTTTCAAAAACTATTTGCAAATCCTTGATACTTATGATTAGCCTCACCTTTTTATTTTCAAAATCTCATCCACATATCAATTCCTCCTTGCAAAACATTAGCATCTCCTTCTCTAGGAAACTAACTTGCTGCGATGAAATACTAAACTCTGTCTTATATTTTTCCTTACAGAGATGTATCAGAACTGACTGGGGCACCAGAGATGCTGGGAGGTCGTGTGAAGACACTGCATCCAGCTGTACATGGAGGTAGATAGTGATTAGCTTCACTTTTATTAATGTTGTTTTACCATGTTAACATGCATGTAACCCATGGGAAACTCCCTGAAAAATGAAAGAGGAGGGAGAGAGGGGAAGTGATGGAATACAGTAAAAACCTGCATATAAGAACCTCTATTTTAAGTATCTGTTAGGCTTAAAATTGCCAAATTAGACTCCCTTTATATAAGAACTTGTCTCAGGCCAAAATTTGCAGTAGGTGCTTATTTTTAGAAATTCATACAAAAGCAATTTATACAAATTTCAAAAAAAATCCTTCTCTGTTTTGTTTATGTTCCACAGCTTTGTATAAAGTGCAAAAGTGGTTTGCATGTGCTTAGATTAACATTGATTAAAGGGTTTTATACATTAATATTGTGGGTACAATACTAACAAGAGGCCTCGAAATTCATACTAAACACAATATTTCTTTTGAAAATAAGAACCTGAGTAACCTAACTTTACAGTTAAGTACCTTTCATATAAGAACCTGCTTAGCCTAACCTGAAAAACTAAGGTTCTTATATATGGGTTTTTACTGTAGTTAAGTTAAGCCCTTAGAGGCTATTAATTAGGGTTTGGTTCCCTCAGAAATATATGGTTATCCTTAATTAAGTTGCATGTTGTTTCACAACTTGTAAAACTGGGTGAGTTGTGGGATTTTTAGATTTGAGTATCAAACCATTAAAAGACTAGTAGGAGAACCTATTGTTCTTCAGCAATTTAGTTTCCCAACATTAGAATGTTTAGATTTTCACACTTGATTATATCAGCCTTTACACAATACATTTTTCGGACAGAAAATAATAGTATTTTGTTTTAAAGTGATGTTTCTTTTTGCTACAAGATTTTATCTAATCATGAGATAACAAAACCATAGCCAAAAAAGGGTTTCAGTTTTTTTATGTTCCCTACAGGGAATATAAAAAATCATGGACAACTAAGTTTTCACTATAAACTAGTCTGAGTTAAAAAATTTACTATAAACTGGCTAAGTTATAGTAGATTTTAATGTTTTAGCCAATGAGATGATCACTTTAAACAATTTCGCATTAAGCACCTTCATGCATATTTTGCTGTTGGCCTTCTTAGGTCTTGGAGCATTACTCAACCTTTTCAGCCTGAGCCACTTAATCAACATAGATCTATCTTCTCCTAATGAGATCAGTACAAAATAGTATGTTTTGCTGTGAGAAATAAAGAGCTAATCACATGCAGACCCCACTCAAAGATGAATTACCTATTTTCCCCAACTTGTTTAAAAGGATAGTATGAAGACAAACTGAGAGAAATGAGCAACACATCGTATGTCATGCTTGAAGCTGAAAGGGTTTGAGTAATTTCTTCTAAATAGTTCTGACAAACTAGAAAGAAATTAATATGTCTTACTTTAAATAAAATTAATATTGAAACACTGGATTAAAATTGGTAAAAAAAATTGGAATGCTGTTTAAACCAAAAGCTTGAACTTTTTGACCCTCCTGCCATTTTTTTCTGGGAACTCCCCCATAGGAGTTCCCCATGGGAGTCTCTCCCTCTAGGCATGAAATTGACTTGTTTATGTAATATTAACTGTGCAGGCATACTCGCAAGGATCTCCGACTCAGACAAAGCTGACATGAAGAAGCAAGGTTATGAATACATCAGGTATTATTGGGGATTTAGGGAAATTGGTGTGGCTCTAGCTAAGGGGAAGGGGGGTGGGGGTTGGGTGGGGTTGGGGGGAGGGAGATTTCCAGGAATAAAATATCTCACTACAGACTGCTCTTTGCTCTTCTGTAGCTGTGTTGTTATAATGAAAGAAGTAGTTGAAAGTGTAGCATTTGGTTAATACAATGTATTTGTCTGACTAGCTTTTCATAGAGTTAAATGGCAGTAGTAAGCCTGAATGAGTTTTGTCAGAAGGAACCAAAAGCTTTGTCTAGTCTGCCTCCTTGTAAAAGGCAGATATCAAGAACTGACAGCCCATTCTTAAAGCAGTCAGCTTTTGAGTTTTTTTTTCTTTTTAACCTTGCACTTATAATAATTCATAGCAGACTCGTTTCCACTGGTTGCTACTTGCTTGAATGAATGTTGCACAACTGCTAAATAAATCCCTTGCAGAGTTGTGGTGTGCAATCTGTATCCATTTATCAAAACGGTATCCAAAGAGGGGGTTACTGTGGCAGAAGCTGTTGAACAAATTGATATTGGTGAGTTCAAGCAAGAGGCTCTATCCTACTGTACTGTGAAAATACAACTTTTGTAGGCCTAGGTGTGGATTATTGCAACAGCAAACAAGAAACAAGTTTAGCCTCCTGTTACTTTTTGCTTGATAAATTATGTAATTAATCAATTTTGTTTGCTTGTGTTATGTTCATATTAAGGTTACTATTGAAAATTTACTTAGCTTTGTTGATGTAGCTGTCAATTTTTCCACTCTTCATGTACCGGTACTTTAAGTTGATGTTTTTCTTTAAAAGTTTAATTTCTTTTTAAAGCAACAAGCTTGTTAACTAGCTTAGGATGAAGATTTTTGGAAGTGCCTTTTCATTTTGCATACATGTAAAAATGTAGATTATAGTACTGTAATTGTAAGATATGAAGCTTTACCCAAATCCCCTATCTGGCACTTGCATGTAGTACTTGTATGTCATTTCTTATCGATCTGTCTGAACCCACAAAAAGCTCTCAGAACTAGGAACTTGGTAACAAGTTGGACTGAAGCAGAAACTGACTATGTTTACTTTGTAGGAGGCGTAACTCTTTTGCGAGCAGCAGCAAAAAATCATGCAAGGGTCACAGTTGTATGCGACCCTGATGACTATGATAAGTAAGTTTCATTTTATGTTTCCTGGATCTAGAAATAAGAGACAACTGGAAAATAAATTACTGCTAAGTAGTGCTTGTACAGGAATAAAATATAAATTTAAGATTGTAGGTGACCATGATTTCTAGACATGTCAAGGGGTTAATTTCTGAACCCATCCATGACCCCACCCATTTTTGCTGGTGGTCGACAAATAGTTTTTTATTTAGCAGAATATTTTATGAAAAACTTGACATTGGGTCTTTCAGAAGGAAAAGTGTCAAGCCTCTTTCACCCCCTCTGGAGATAAGTAATATTTTGTGCTCAATTAAATTGTGGCCTTTCCTTGTAACTGCAGGATATCTAAGGAGTTTGCAGCCAGTGAGTTCCATGACTCTTTACCTGACACCAAGAAAACCTTGGCATTAAAGGTATTTAGATATAACAATCTTGCACAGAAGCTGCTGGTGTTGTATGTTCAATAATCTAAACAGTCTTGAAATAACTATCGTGAGTTTTACAGTATGTGGTTGATTTTTAGTTGCTTGTGTACATGTTTGAATTAGCAGCTCTTTGAGAAGCATGCAAGTAGAAGATCCAATAAATTGCATTATTTTGTTTGCTACTGTATGTGGTTCTAGGAATTTCAATAGTCCCCCAACCATACCTCTCTTTGTTACCTCCCAAGAAATGTACTGTTATGGGGGGGGGGGGAGTGGGGTTGATGAAGCCCATATTGGGAGGTTTTTTGAAACATGCACTCTAAATTTAAAAAAAAAGCCACTGAATTAAAAAAAAAGCTGCTGCTATGATTTTACAGGCATTCAACCATACTGCCAGTTATGACAATGCAATCTCAGACTACTTTAGGAAGGAGTACAGTGAAGGTGTATCTCAGTTGCCGCTACGCTATGGAATGAACCCTCATCAGAAACCAGCCCAGTTGTCCACCACATTGCCGCAACTGCCAGTCAAAGTCATGAATGGGTCACCTGGATTTATCAATTTGTGTGATGCTTTTAACTCTTGGCAGCTAGTCAGGGTGAGTCTTCATCTTTTTTAAGTAAAGTAATTTAAAAAATGTTTTATTACTTTATGTGTAAATTTATAAAGCAAAGTTTGATCGTTTAAAGTATAATTTTGTTATAACTTATTTCCTGTCATAATGTTTTTATAATAAATACATTATTTTTTATTTAAATTTTTTTTTTTAGATGTACTGTACCACAATAATTTTATTTTAGGTACAGCAACAAAAAAAACAAATGATATTGGTACATTGATTTTGATTTTTTAAATTGTTTAGGAACTCCGCCAGGCTCTGAACATTCCTGCAGCAGCATCATTCAAGCATGTGAGTCCAGCTGGAGCTGCTGTGGGGGTGCAGCTTACCAGGGAGCAGGCCAAAGTGTGTATGGTAGAGGATATGATGGACAGTCTGACCCCCCTGGCCACTGCCTACGCTAGAGCTAGAGGTGCTGACAGAATGTCATCGTTTGGCGACTGGGTGGCTTTGTCTGACACCTGTGATTTACCGACAGCAAAGATTATTTCAAGAGAGGTATGTGTTTGTTTCAAATTTTAGTTACAGTCTGTACAAGTTTACTATCTGTTAACTGATAAGAAATACAATGCTCCTATCACAGTATTTTGAGTTGATTTCAAACCCTTTTTCCTTACAGTATTTAACAGTACAAAATCAACTGATTACACATAGATCTGCAAACTCATTAGAAGATGAAATGCAAAATGTTTCTTATTAATAACACATGTGGCTGAGTAATGAGAATTTAATGAGTCATCATTTGACATTTTACAGTGCTTAAAAGCTTAGTATTGGATAATTTTTTGCATCATTTATAAAATATTGTTATTATATCAATGCATGTCAGAGGACAACAGTTTTTGTGCCACCATAAAGATTTCTTAAGTTTTATTTTTACTGTAAACTCTCTCAGCCCCAGACACATTACATGACAGATTGCACTGCTGAATTCTCCTTGACTGCCTCAGTCTGTAGTGTCCTTGTAAACAGGTTGGAAGAACTTTTTTTCATTAAGTAGATAGATTTTTTGTTTGATCATTTGCTTTATTCTCTTTGCAAAACATCTTATTTTGTATGGATAAACTGAGGAGAACTTATATGCTGTACAGATAAACTGGCCAGGACGGTTGACTATATATGTGAATGTTGTAAATTGCAAGTTAAAGTAGTTCAGGAGTAGTAATAACAACCAACATGTACTTATAAATACTCTGGGATATAGGATGCAGGTGATGTATTGTGTACATGCATGTTGTAGGTATCAGATGGGATCATTGCACCAGGTTATGATGCAGATGCACTGGAAGTTCTCAAGAAGAAGAAAGGCGGGAAGTACTGTGTTCTTCAGGTAAAACAACTGTTTATGGTTCTCACTACTTTCATTGTTTTTTTATATATCTGACCTTATTTTGACCTTCAGTAGTTGTTTTGGGCTGCTGGCAGTCAAGTCTTACTGGAAACAGAGCTGTACATATGTACATGTATCAGTACGTGTGTGCACATGTCTACGCCGTTAACAAGAAAGGGGTCTAACACAGAAAACTAGGCATCTGTTGGACAATAATGGTTTTTCTCTTCTTTTGCTTTAGAAAGCCAAAATTCTATAGATTGAGCGAAAATGTATTGGGTTATTGTCAAATTTGTTTTGGGGAGGGGGGCATGCACAGAAGCCAAAAATTCAAGATAGTCGTTTTTTCAGTGAAAAAAACACTTCATACAGCATTTCGCTCAGTTCAATTTCTCACCTCTTTTGTTAGCTTTTCTCTTGAAATACTATCCTGGCTTGCATGTGATGAAATGATTATCGAACTAGCACCTATAAATAGTACGAAACTTGGAGAGAATCAATGAGTAATTTTTAGTCTCTCTGACATGCTTCAGGAGACCCTTTTTCCTGTTGACGTGCTTCATGTACATGTGTGTGTGTGTGTGTGGCTTGGTAGGTAAGACAACAACGAGCAAACCAAGAGTTGTGTGTAATTTTAAGTTTTGTCTGAAGATCTTTGAAAAACTTGACAAACCAGCCAAATCATCTTCAGATCAGGATGGATAAGTGTCGCATTAAGAGGACGTTATGCACTCTTGTCTGCTCAAAACATTAACAGTAGGGAAACTGGAGATACATACATGTATAACTGCCTCTTAGGTGTACTCACCATTTTGGATGGTGGTGTGCTGTCCAAGCCTTAAAAACCTGATCCTGTTTCACATAGCCGTAAATCCAATTTCACCCTATCTCAGACCAAACTTTGTATGAAATCGATACCCTTTTCTGACCAGACAGTAAAACTTAGTGCTTCACAGTCAGTTCTTAGCAAAAGCAACAGCCATTCGTGACTAATCAGGCAAACTACCCACCCCATTTCAAGTAAAAGCAGCCTGAAAACCATACCCTGGGGCAGCATGCACCCCCCTGGAAAATTGCCTGCTCTATGAGCCACTGGGCTCTGAAAGGGATCTTGATTACGGCAGCACCTGCAATTAGTAAATTCTTGTTTGTTGAAGGTCTTTAAACACAAAACCTACTACTAGTAATAATTTATTAACCATCTTGTGCAGATGGACACCAGTTATGAGCCTCCACTGCTGGAGACGAGAACGCTCTTTGGTCTGCAGATGACACAGAAGAGAAATGATGCAAAGATTGATGCAGATCTGTTTACAAACATTCAGAGTAAGAGGAAAGATGTAAGTACAATTTTCTAAGAACAAAAAAAGGAAATCGCATGGTGGCAATCTAATTGAAAGTATGAAATAAATTTTTCAAAACATAAGTTTTGAACCCTAGAAAAACTTGTGGTTTGAACTCTTTGCACTACAGTGTGTTATTTCTGTGCTAGAAAGCTAGAAAATAAACGAGGCATAGTTGTTGAGTGTTGAAATCATTGTATAAGTTTTGGTTGTTTTGTTTCTCAGCTTCCTGCAGATGCCGTGAGGGACCTCATAGTTGCTTCAATTGCCCTCAAGTACACACAATCAAACTCAGTCTGCTATGCCAGGGATGGGCAGGTAAATAACCAGTCAGTGCTATTTTATTGCTTCTATCTTCATCTAACAAAGTGACAGAGCAAAATGACGCACTGTTTTTTGAATGTCCTAAGGTTTGCTACCATAACCGTAAACTTTTGCTATAAAACTGAATTGAACGTTAATAAACAATAGGCAGCAAAAAAAGTGTGCAAAAAAACCCCCTAAACTTCAAACAAAGTATAGAACGGCTGAGAGAAACTGAGAATGTTAATCTTGTGGGTCATTCCATGTCATTTCACCTAAAATTCAGAATGTCCCACGCACTTTGGTCTCCGATTTTCTTTATTTTCACACCAGTTGTTCCCCTTCCACTCAAAAGAAAAAAATCTGAAGTTTGAGATCTGTATCTTAAATAGTTTTTTGAGATACGGCTATTTGAATTTTTGGATTTTGAGCCCTAATTAGCTCCAAAATGGCCACCATGAAATTTAACCCAGTTTTTAAGGTCAAATGTCTGAAAAAGTAATCAACCCAGAAGCCTGATTTTTTTACACTGTCACACTGGTGGGTAGAGTTCACAAAGACAGCAAAACAACTGGTGTGAAAATAAAGAAAATCAGAGACCAAAGTGCGTGGGCCATTAGGTGAAATGACATGGAATAACCCTTATCAAAGGAAAATAGGGCACAAAAAATGAATAACTATATTTTGAAAAAGAAAGAGTCCCTTTGTACTGAGTTAGAACTGTTCAGCAAGATGTTGAGTTCCGAGTTTTTCTTTGATCTCCTTTTTCGTAATTATTTTTCTCACTGATACTAAATTTGTCCAACGTTGCATCAATTTTGTTTCAGGTGATCGGAATAGGAGCTGGACAGCAGTCCCGTATCCACTGTACACGACTTGCTGGGGAAAAGGCCAACAACTGGTAATACAGACAACCTACACTTCCGGGGTGCATGTACATGGACATTTAAGAAAAAGTATATAGAGCATAGAATGTAGAACAAAGTTCTGATAAATTTTCAGTGATTTAGAGGATCCATTTTTGCCGTGTGGGTTGCCAACACCTTCCAAATGAATAAAGAAACCATTCGTTGAAAATGACTAGAAAATACATGTGTGCAGAGTAAGACTAAGTTAAGAATGAAAAATGTTCATCAGAGTATCTAGATGTTTGTTTCTAACTTTTTCCAGATTTCCTTTAAAGATGTTTCTGCTGACCTCACTGAAGATTTCTTTTACTGGTAGTAACTTTTATCTTTGCTAAACCGGAATGTCTCATTCCACATCCGCTGACGGGCAAGGAAATCTTAATGCGAAGCTGTTGTTCCAACAGTTTCAAATGATATCATTTTGTAGGTATTTGTTTTCATAAGTTTTATCTTAGCGTTTTGACTTTTGAAATCTTTGTCAACTTCTCCACGTTCTTCGACAATAACGTGTGAATTAATTACGACAGAAACTGTTAACTGTAACGATTGTTATGAATGGCAACGTCACTTTTGTTTCACCAACTCTGTGAGCGGCGTCTCCAAAAATATAACGAAAAATTAATATTACAGTTAATTAACTCTTATTATTTCGCCTTAGGTGGCTGAGGCAGCACCCCAGCGTTATGGAGATGGTTTTCAAGAAAGTAAGTGTGTCCAGCTGTAACAGGACTCGACCTACATGTGCACCAAGGACTGCTCTGCTATTTAAACCCTAATTTTCAGCATACTTCGTCAGTTTACTCTGACGAAGGATTAACGCTGGAACAGTCAACTTTACATCCAAGCGTACGAAGAAAAGATACCATCTTGAATACCCCCTGCAATTAGCCTTGCATGGATAGTATTATGTCAACGTATAACTTGGTCAACTCCAAACTTCACTCGTTCATTGTAAGGTATTCAGTTTGTTTAAACAGAAACTGTTCCCAACAGCAAAATACTGGGTGCTATATTTAAAGTTGATGAAGCATCCATAAGCGTATTACTGCTTTACATTAGTACGGGAAATATGATTTTATGAGAAACTTCTGAAATCTGGAAAATCAATGCTGTGACGCCTTTGAATTCATGAAGCAAATTTGCATTGTCAATCATGACGTTCCTATACCATCCGTTCATTTTGGTGAATTTTTTAATAGTTCAGTAGGTCATGAAGTTTCCAAAATAAGTTAGCGTAAAGTCAAGAAAAAGTCATGGTGCTCAGAAAAAGAAATGAGTGCGAACCCTTTTTACAACAACCAAACATTTTGTATTTTTCAAAAGTGTACCAACAGGTAGAGTTGTTCTTTTAAAAAACCTGTACTTCTGTAGAGTTTGTATTAATAAAAGTGTTAGAAACTGATCTATGGAAACAATTCTATAGATAGATAAGAGTTGTTTTAAAAATGCCGTGAAAATTTTTTTTCGAGTGCTTGCTGCAATCTTTATCAAAGGATGTGCGAGAAACAAGTTTTAGTGTTTTTTAATGATCATCTTGTAAGCATTTCAAAACCAAGACTGTTGTCATGTTTGTCTCCAGGGAGTAAAAAGAGCAGAGATGTCCAATGCCATCGACGTTTACGTGAACGGAACCGTTGATCAGGTAACAAGAATATTTGTATTTCAATTGTGTTAAACTGTCTTTGTAGCAAGCAGCAGCCTTTGGGAACGATTACGTCTGGTTCAAGAACCGCCAGAGGAAACAACTGACGAGTACAAAATGTTCAGTTGAAACGCAAATTTTGCAGCTATGTAGCAGTACAGAATCTTGTTCACCCGACTATCGAAAATCCAGATGGGTTATGTTCGATATGCCAAGTGACAAGAAGCCCTGAGTTGCGTCACAAAAAACGCAACAATGTGCTGTCACTATGAAACAATGAACGACGCACCTCACTTGGTATATCGAGCGTCACCCGAAACACGACGTTAGACAAACACGTTCCAACGTGCGCTAAGTGCTGCAGGACCAATCAAATCTCCAGAAAGTCTGTCAGTTAGCGATCAGTTCGTCTGTTTTTGTTTCAGGGTCAAGTTCTGTTTGTTGTAGATTGGCTGTTTGTATTAGTGAAAACCGAGCATACCCTCGTTTCCTATTTTTACAACAGAGAGAAAAAGTGCTGTTGGCTGACTTTTTCAGACAGCAATGTAGTATAGTATACATGTGCATGTATGGCGGGATGATTTAACTTTTTTTCCGGCTCGTAAAAATGTCCGACCGTTTCTAAGTTGTCTAATATGATGTATGCATTCCTGTTTTGGGGGTTGTTTAATTGTTTTTCAGCCGATAAGATAAATTTCCAATGCGTGATTATGGTATCTGTGTGGTCATACCCCATGTATATAACCATGTGTCTGTGTTTGTTTTTTGTTGTATGTCGACTTGCGTGAAGTACCTGCATTTCTTGGAATACAAGTGTTTGCCTATTGATTGAATGAATGTTTTTTTTTTCAACGAGTATTCTCTCCAAATCAAAGGTACATGTAGTTTCTGACATCGGTACATCGTATAAAATAGTGAGCGTCTTTATGTGGCGTTTGACTTCAATTGACAGTCACTCAAAGCGCACTGAAATCGAACCGCTCCTATTTGTTTTTATCTTTTAACAAGGATGTGGATAGGGATTCGTGGGAGGCCATGTTTGAGAATCCCCCAGCTCTGCTGACACAGGTAAGGCTAATACTTATTGTCCACAGATGTGCGGCTGTAGTCTATATCGAGTGCCCTGCTCTACTCTCCACTCCCACTGTCCTACACTTTATGAGGTGTATTTGCGCGGTGAGAAGGGTAAAGGCGGACAGAAATGTTTCCATGGCTTCTGCTATCTCCAGGACAAATAAAGTACAACTTTCAATTGATAACTTCCCAATAAGCAGTACATTTCTGGACCACATAAACAACGACTTTGAGCATAAGAGCATAACCAAACATTAACTAAGTTTAACGACTATGAAATCTCTAACTTTTTCATAAAGAAATTCAATGCATCAATTTGACAATATCATACATAAAAACATTTCAGTTTTTGGTGCAGATTGAAGTAGTTTCTCATTTTACAGCAGGGTTTAGCAGGTCGTTGATGAAGGGCGGAAGGGGGCCATGACTTTTTGTGGTTAAAGCAAGGCAGTGTTGCTAAATATCATTCAATAAACCTCCCCCCCTGCTAAATTATAACTAATCCCTAACAAACATTACTTTCTCGTCTTGGCTCAATTAATTCCTGCATGCTTGCCATGTTTCATAAAATTTAGATTATCCTGCCCATCCATCCTCATTTTAGATCGTCAAATTTACCAAACTCGTGGTGTGCTAATCAGTCTTTCGTTTGGGAATTGTGCGTGCCATTTTGGATCATGTTTATTTGTTTATAACAATATTTTCACAGGAAGCTCCCTCACAATGCCAGTGTTTTTCAGGGAGGTCCTGTATAAGAAACATGTTAAAATCTGAGTAATTGTATGCGTTGAAATACTCATTTACAACACCTAAACGGTTTATTCTAATTGTAAAATACATAACTTGAATTTACGAAGTCTGAAGTTGTAAAGTTAAAGAGGTTTAAAGATTTAAAAAAAATCATAAGTTACCAAAAGTGTTAACTGTAAGAAAAGTGTCATAAACCACTTTGTCTGTGAAGCGTTCCTTGGCGAAACTAGTGGTTCAGCAATTGCTGTTTAATGTTCCTTTTTCAGACGGAAAGAGAAGAGTGGATTAAGAAGCTGAAGGGAGTTTCGCTCAGTTCAGATGCTTTCTTCCCATTCAGGGACAATATCGACAGAGCGTACCAGGTACAGGACGCGCAGTAGGTAGTGTGTTTTCTTTAAAACGTAATGCTTCAACCTCGTTCCCAGGCTCTTACCTCTCCCGATAGAAAGACCCTGGTTGGGTGTGGTCACGTGCCACCCAGATTATAGTTGTTAACAAAGAAAAACAGACGTGGGAGATGTGCTTAAGATTGATTCTTCATGTTATAAAGCTTAGTTTAAGCTAGAAAATACTATACTTTCATCAAAACAAACCCACATGTTCGATTATTTTTCTTGTTCCCACCTAGAATCTGGGTGGCACGTAATCAGACCTAAGCAGGGTATATCTCTCGGTTGAGAAAAGAAACTGGGTACGAGACTTGTAACGCTTTTGCTACTTTGTTGTTACAGACACAACACGGTTCAGAATACAAGCTGTGCCATAAAATAAAGGTGATGGGGGTGGTTATATGGACACCTAAGACTTTTTGTATATTCACGATTTGGATCAATCTGATTGGCGTGTAGCTAGGTTACGACGCAGCGTGTAAGTTTTTACTACAAAAAAATCTGTCAATTTTAGGTCGCTTTCCATTTTTCTGGTATGGCCTGGCCCTGGCTAATCTCCCTCGCAGCCGTTTTTTTCCGGCTCGTCACCAATGCTCCTCCTCATTGGTGACGAGCCGGAAAAACGGCTGCGAGGGAGACTAGACTCTGGCCAGTCTAAATGGAATGCACAAAGCGCGCGTGTTCATTTTCCCGCCTTAACTCCCAAGTTCCCGCGTTTTGGCCTGCCGGAGTAGCAGAACTGAGCGGCTCATATCCATGAGCAGGGCCATTACGGCCAGAACCAGTTCTAAGAACTGGTGCATTCCATTTAAGAACCCACTGATCGGATTGGTCAGACCAGAAAAATGAAAAGCGATCATTATTAACTGATGTTCCTATCTTGACTGCCAGTTTCGATTTTGATTTTCAGAGCGGGGTGGAATTTATTGCCAGTCCAGCTGGATCTGCAAACGACACGGTCTGTGTTAAGGCGGCCGACGAGCATGGCATCACTATGGTGCATACCAATGTCCGTTTGTTCCATCACTAGTTCTACTCGCGGCTAACGCTCTTCCACAGCGCTACGAATCAAGCAAGCCCCACTCGACTACGACGTCGACATAGCAGCTGCCAAAGGGGAGGTTTTAGCAAAATGCTCGCTTTGGTATTTCGCGGTTCCAAACTGAAACTTATGTAAATTGGTCAAACCATTCTAAAGATAATAAATGTAAGTGCTACGCTATCAGAACTCAGACACCAAAGTTGTTTTGCGCTATTTACTCTGCTACAGAAGTAGTTGGTAGCAGCAGACCGGGATACGGTATCCCGCCTTGCTGAAGAAATTGGAAACAAATTTCGCAGTTGGTTAATTGTCATCGCTGCCTGTATTCGCAGGCACACATGCACGCTCGGACCTCTCTCCTCCGCAGTGGCTTCGAGAGAGAGGAAAAGAGAGAAAGATTGAGAAAGGGGGCGCGCGGGGGATCATGGGAAGGAGGAAGAGATCCCCGTGCGCTCACCATTCTCTCTCAGCTCACCGTGCCTCCTCTTGCTCTCCATCTCTCCTTGAAAAACCCCAGGGAACCTCTGCGGAGGAGAGAGCGCTCGGACACTCATACCACACACGCGCACGCGCGCGCGCGCACACACACACACACACTTAAACACATGCGCACACACACACACACTTAAACACATGCACACTCACACCACACACGCACACACACTGACTTGACTCCATACGCCTAGTGTTCAGTGTATCATTTTGGTCATGGGTAACTAGAATATACAAAGCCTTCAGAAGGATCCTTTTTCGAGGCTCTCCGTTCCCTTACGAGTCTATTTGGCAAAGAAAACTACGCCCCTTCGATAATAAGATTCATCCAAAAGCCCTGCGCTGCCAGCCTATATAAATTAGCGGTATCCGTTAATATTGTACTAAGAAATGCAAATCTTAATTTTTCCCTCCTAATAGTTTCTTAATCTTTTAAAAATCTTAGGAACTTCCAATCGATTTACACCTTTAGTTTGCCAGTCACGCCTTGTATACACCTAATTAAAAGGTTTTCCTTCTGATTTGTTGCATTGCGCATTGTTGCATACCCAGACCTCAACGCACCATGGATAAAACGAAGCCTTGAATAGCATTGTAGGTGTCTATTATGATACAGCGACATTCGTTCTCCGCATTGCTTCCAGGACAAAAAAACCCAAATGTCGCTGTTTCATTTTCGGCACCTGCAATGCTATTTAAAAATTCGTTACACCCATTGTGCGTTTTGCAACAATGCGTAATGCGCAAAGCAACAAATGAGAAGACGACCTTTTATGAACTGGGTGTATATATCTTGCTTCAGAAAAATAACTGGCTGAAGCAGTGACTTGCAACAAAGCACACTTACATTTTAATTTTCATTGAGAAGCCATTGTCATTCAAACGATTCTTTCGTCATCGTCGTTCTGGTGTGTGTATGCGTGTGTGTCCGTAAAAACCGCTCTCTTCTTATTTCAGTCCTAAAAAGGCGTACTGTGCAAGTTTTAATTCCGTTCCCAATTTAGGACCTGACCCTTTTTGTCTGAAAGTTATCAGTACAAAAACAAGCGCATGTGCTTGACATTCGAACCTCGAAAGAACCGCTTTTGTTTCCGTGAGTGTGAAGGAAATACGTTTACGGCGACGGCTTTGCAGGCTTTGATCTTTCGCTGTTCAAAGCTGCTTATTTATACTGTGACACTATACTTCCGCAGTTCTAGCTCCAGAAACCATGTCCATTTTACACCAAATGCTCAAATATTTACCCAGCCCGAATGACTTAACATAACCAGTGTTTTCCTTAAGGCCCGGGAAATGGGGTACATCGATTGGGGAAGTAGGTACACCTGTCCTGGGATCATGGTCA
>JAOBRG010229872.1:0-17021 GCA_027574985.1 Umimayanthus nakama | reverse complement strand
TCAGCGGAAAGCCACATACACATCTCTTGCTCATGTTATCAGGGAAAAGGCGAGAAAATACATTGGACAGAGGGTACATCAAACCTTGGCCACAGCTAGCCGTCTGGTCAGATAGCAAAATACGAATATTAATTGCTAGTTCAGTTGTTGTTGTTGTTTGTTGTTATTGTTGTTGTTGTTGTTGTTGTTAAAACTGAGTTTTTAAACACACTGAGGTTGGCTCGTCAGTTTCGCTGATCCGAGCTTTTCAATTTTGATGCGTTTTACTGTTTATTTCAAAACTACAGCAAAGGAAGAAATTAGCAAATTAATCACACGAAGTAATATTTCTTGGAAGGGTTTTCACACTCTTGAAACGACGGTCAAAACTAAACTCTAAAAATAGATTTACAAAGTTAAAAATAACTGAAAATAATCTTATACCTACCTAAACGAAAAATTGTAGATTTATAAAATGAAGCAGATTAAATTTTATTGTTAAAAATAGAGAAAATACGACGAAAAGAGTGGTTTAAAGGAGAAATTGCGCTTTTTCACAAAACTGAACGGATTGACAATGTGACATGTTTTTTGTGTACGGAAATTTGGTATTCTTTTTTGCCAAGATATATAGTTTTTTTTTTTTAATTTAATGCGAATCTATATAAGCCATCGCGCGGTATAGACTCGATACCATTTTTATTCATTCTCATAAAATATAGATGTAAAGGTAGTCGCGAGTAAAAGTTTTTTCGATACAGTTTTTCACTCTTCAGTACCACTAAACTTTCTGAAAGGCTTCCCGTTCTGGGCCCGGTTGTACGAGAAGTGGATACCCTTATCCAGCGGATAAATCGCTATCCAGTAGATAAAACTGACGCGTTTGATTGGACAACGCGCAAATTTTATCCACTGGACAGTGATTTATTCGCTGGATAGAGTTATCCACTCTTCGTACAACCGAGCCCTGCTTATCAAGTCTTGCGTTGTTACCAACACCTTGGTTTTCGTGGCGCCTGACACGGCCTCGAATTTATTTTTTGTTTAGTCTTTGTATACAGGTAAGCCCAATCCAATCGTGGATTAAAAACTTAACCCTCGATCGGTAAAAGCTAACCTACGTTCGAACTGAACAACCGTGGCGGCGGATAGGATGCTGTTATAGGTGCTAACATAAATTATGTTCCATGTAAGCTCATATGTGTCTTTGTATCGATTAAAAAGGCCACAAAGCCAATCTTATTGGTCAATGCCAAACAGTAACTCCGGATAATATTCAGTCAGTTTTTTAGTAGAAATAATCACCGAAACATGCAAAATTGCAGTTTC
This sequence comes from Umimayanthus nakama, assembly GCA_027574985.1. Taxonomy (NCBI): domain Eukaryota; kingdom Metazoa; phylum Cnidaria; class Anthozoa; order Zoantharia; family Parazoanthidae; genus Umimayanthus; species Umimayanthus nakama. Next base: position 15,713 of record JAOBRG010229872.1, on the reverse strand, counting down.
AGATTCTTTAACTTCTGTAATGATTTCGGGGCAAGGCGGGTGGGAATTGTTGCAAATATTCTCGAAGTGGTTTTATATCTTATTGAATATAGCTTTATGTTACCCTGGGTGCCAGACAGGCGGCTTACTTTCAGATCTAGAAAAAACACTATTTGATGAGAAGGGAAAACAAGAGGGAGTCTGAGGGACGACTCGCTTTCAGATTCAGAAAAAAGCACTGCAGGGGACGGGAGGGGAGGAGAACACGAAAGGGAGCCAGAGGGACGACTCGATTTCAGATTTAGAAAAAACACTTCAGGGACGGGGAAGGTAATACGAAAGTGAACGAGAAAGCTCTTGAAATTACAATTGTCCTCACCGGCATTTGTTGACTATTAAAAATCGCAAAAATATATTTGATGCTTGAGAAACTCTCAACGTGAAACTCAAACTCAAAAACTCAGTTTTTAAGAGAAACAGGTGTTTTTTGCTACACGTTGTTAGAAAAGGCAATCTTTTTTCGACATTCACGCCAGAGTCAGAGCTACCGGAGGAACGCATTTTCATAAAATTATGGAGCCACTGCTTCTTAACAAAAGAAAGATTGGTTTTTAAAATGTTTTCCTCAGCTCGGAGGGAGAAATAACTACCGAGTACCTTTTGAAATACATGCAAAATATTTTGATTATAGATATGTCAATATGAACACATGTTTTGTATTTTGGATATGTTATTTTGTTACTGTTAGATATTAGAGACAAGAGTTACTCAAATAACTAGTATCAGAATTGTAATATAAAAGAAATAAACCAATGAGCTTGCATTAGTATTTAACCGATAGTTTTAGCTTTACTATTACTGCTAGTGTTATTTAATTAATGTTACATTACCATTACAATAAGTATTACCATCACTAAAACAGAACTCATTTGACATTCACTTATTTAGTAACTTACTCATCTGTTAGACTCAAAACCAAACATGGAGAAGAGCAAAGTTTACAAGAGTTTTTCTACTGAAACTATACTGCTTTATGATAATAACGAATAAAACTAACGCATCGTTTCCTAAAAAATAAAAATTGAACGAGTAACACGACCTACTTTAATGTTTTTAAGATAAGACTTATTGAATAAGTTGAGGTGCTCCTAGAAGAAGAAAGTATTCTGTCGAAACCTTTCATTTCAAAATTTTACAAAAATAGCTTTCTAACTTATAGACAGCAAAAATAACAGACTGTTTCCCTCTTACCTGGGTCAAGTTTGTTCAATGCCCGGTTAGTACTAAACTTGGATTAACTCTTAAAAAAGTTATAAAGTTAACCCAATATTAGCACTGCAACCGGACCCTGGTTTAGATTGTTTGTGTTGCATGTTTAACTATTAAATGCGAATTTACAATGCAAAGTTATAGCGGACACACAAAGGAACACTTGTTGCGTGTCTCTGAGGACTTCAGGAGCTCCAATCACAAAGAATCCCGCAAATTCCGCTACTCCAGCTCTATTAATAGAGCGGTCTGGCATGGAAAACAGTTGCAAGGTTCACTTACAACTACTTACAACGATTCTGGCAGTAGACCTCTCCGACTGAATCACTGTGTGGAAGGTAGGATGTTTTTCAGTTTTTCTAGTCTTCTTGCCTAACTTTCGCAATGTATTCATATAAATGTTAAGTAGGAGCTCGGCTGAGAGTCTTCAGTCATTCGTATACATTTAAAGACATTAAACACAAGCCCACTGTTTTTGTTATTTGCTGAACAGCTTGAACGGAATCATAAGCCTCCTCGTCAAACAATGAGCGGTGAAGTATAAGTAGCTTATTGCCTTATTATACGATCGACATTTTAGGACTCCCTTGTATTAAATAAGGACGTCTTGTAAACTACCATACATACATAAATTGTCGACTTTAACAACTTGTTGAGAAAGGCATGAAATTCAAGTCCAGCTAACCGTAACAATTATTCTGAGTCGGATTATTCACCTGTACCAAAGTCGTCACAGATGCTCCCCGAGAGTAGAGCGGTCGTAACATTAACGTGCGACTTGTTACCATACTGATTCCATCTTGCGTAATTCACGAATCGTAATGCCAAGCTGAGAAAGTTTCTTTGCTTTAATATTTAAGAAAGGGCTCTCTGTCTGATGACCCGAGGGAAAACAGTAGTTTGTTTTGGTAATTTGCAAGTCAAGTGGTGCTAAGTTAGATATCTCTTCAAACCCTGCTGCGAATTCATTCAAGTCTTTTACTTGTAACGAATAAAAGCAAGTAAATATTAAATAGACAAGTTGTAAAAAATCACAGTTCTACACACACAACCTTTCAGCTACAGATACATACCTACAATCGCAGTTGTGTTTCTGCATGTAAAATCGCTTACTGCACTAAAAAACTATAGCGGAAGATATTAGTAAGCAGCCTAACTTTTCGCAGTTGATACCTAACCTGTTTCTACCTAAACAGCTAGTAGAGCCTGTCTCCCCCTATTAACTATGTCTCTATAAATATGTAATAAGTACCTTACAGTTCTTAGACAACAACCCCATAATCCCTTTAGCAACAGTAGCAGTTTCAATTCTGGTTGCCCCCCCCCCCGACATTTGGAACGAAACATGGAGCGTGCATTCTATTAACGTCATATCTGTAATAAGAACATTGCAAAACAACTGAGGAAGAACTAAATGTGAAGCAAGTTCGCCAAAGAGCTGCTGACATTTCGACAGTCTGTTTACACAGTAGTTCCATATTAAGCGCTTCATTTTGTTCCAAAGCAACAACATATTCTTGTTCCAAATCTGAACAAATTCACACGTTGTCCAAACACAGCTGTTCTCTTTCCGATCTTTGTTATCACGTGACAGAACAAAATTGTCATAACGAATTTCCGCTTTATCGGTAACATATATACAGTAAAAGGCAGTAACAGCAGGGTTTTCATGATGATAATATTAATAACAATAATAGTAATAGTAATAATAACAATAATAATAATAATAATATTAATATTATTATTACTGTTATTAATAATAATAATAATAATAATATGTGTTTACAAATAGTGGTTAAAAGCCTAAAAAATTATTTTACATAAAGGTAGTAACTGAAAAATCCAAGCTTCGCGCAAAAACTTCTAAAACAAAGTTATTTTAGATTAATGTAAGCGTGTCTTGCTTATTTGCATGTTTGTCCTTGTCCATGCGAGGTGAAAGATTTGTAAGTACAGTGCGGCAGAGGAAACGTTTTCGAAGCTGTGAATTGAAACGGTTGATAGCTAGTAGATAACAAATTCGTTCTAATATATCTCAGGGGGACAGTTCATTAGCAGCAATGGGGGACGCTGAGTACAAACGCTTCACCGATTGGTGGAAACAGGGCAACAACATGACCAGCTGGCTCGACGAGGCCGAGAAGCTACTTGGACTGGAGGATGAGCCTGGGCCCGATATTCCCACCCTGAAGACCCAAATTGAGGACAATCAGGTTTGCGAGTCGCAGTTGTTTAATGAAAAACGTGAAAAGAGAGAGGAGAACTAAGGGGAGGGAAATATTGGATAGGAAAAGGGAGGTGGGAAATAGAGGATGGGATAAAGAGGATGATATGTTAAATGTGTGGAGGTAAATATCACACACACAAATCTAACTTAGCCTTAACGACAGAGAAAAAAAGGCCTTTACGTTTACGAACGAAAGTCGAAGGGTCGGTGCAGTTTGTATTTTGTTTCGGCAAGCTGTATAAAAGGACAATGGCACAGTTCTGAAAGGTCTAAGATTAAGTTGGACCAAAACATTCAGTTTATTGGAAGATCTTTTGAAACTCAAAAGGTCGCGCTGTTCAGGTTTTAGTTAGGATGGCCCGACCTTATATAAGTAAGTAAGGCCTTACATATTATCTTTGATAATTTCCAAACCAATTGTTTAGGAGTTCATGAAGGAGGTGGAAGTGTATGAAGCCAAGGCTGATCTCATGTTTGACCAGGGGGAACAACTTGCCGTGGCAGAGCACCTCGACAAGGCGGATATCGACGACGTGCTGAAAAGAAAGAACTCGCTTGAAACACGCTGGAACAAAATCACACAGCACTTGTGGGAGAGGCAAAACAGGTGCGATAACAACACCTCTTGTACAAAGCGTCTGGTGGCTACTGCTACTATTCCGTTAATTCATAAAAGAAATATTGCCTTTAGTAGTGTGCGCGCATGTGTGTGTGCGCACGTGCGTCTGCGCGGTGTGTGTGCGCGCGTATGTGTCTCTGTGTGTGCGCGCGTATGTGTGTGTACACGTGCATGTTTTTTGAAACTGCTCAGACAGAAAAAGATACTCAATCACTGTTCATCAGTAAAATACCTAAAAGCTGTGTAGCTATACAGCTAAGCCCTATAACATAAGCTGTTGAAACAAACAGTTTATTAAGATTACTGTTAACCAATCGAATGAAAGTATATCGAGTTTCGTTTTCGATTTCTTCACGAATGGAAGTCGGTACTGTTATTTTACAAGAGGCTTATTTGTTGTTCCACCCTTGAACAAACTCCTTCTGCTTTCCAGGCTTGAAGCTGCGCTGCTGGAGCTGCTTCAGGCCGAGCCCGACAAGTGGGAAGAGGTCTGGGGTTGGGCAGGCGACAGGGAATACAAGTTCCAGACCATCTTGAACAACTGGCAGCTCTTCCGGCGGGAACAGATGGCCATGCTCAATTGGCTGGGACAAAAAGAGAAAGAGCTGGAAAGCATCGGAGACGTGGATTTAACCAACGAGTACAATGTGGACAAGGACTTGGAAAATCTAAAGGTAAACATTCTTTAGGAAAAACACCGCTTCTTGTGACTTGGTTTTCATTAGCCAGGTCCCGCAGAGGAGAAGGGCTTGGGGAGGGGGGGTGGGTCAAAAGTTATAAAGAGTTTCTATAATAAACCGTGTTTTCAGTCTGTTTTCAATGTGGCCGAGTAGGCTTGGACACGACTAATACAGCCAGGCCAAATTCAGACACGAATTTTGGCCTAGCTGACTGACTATAGATGTTTTTTTAATACGCAAGTATATTAAATTTTAATTACTTGTTTCAGTTTTGCAAACAAATTTAATTTTTCCGCAATGTCCAATAACACATTGAAAACGTTTCAGTGTCTTAGGTTAGAAAGCTTTTGTACCTGAAGAAGTTTTGTTTCTTTGATTTGTAGAAAATCGAGTCTGAGCTTCACGAGCAAGCCATTCAACTTGAATCTCTTCACAAGGCGGGAGAAGACATCTCGAGAAACCTCGACCCGCAGGGAAAAACGGCCGGCCAAATTCAAACACAGCTCAAAGATTTTGATAACTGCTGGAATGACGTCACTAAACGGGTCATACAGAAAAGACACAAGGTAAAGGGACTTGTGTTATACAAGTGTTTGTCACAGGTTTGAATCGTGTTTCAATAAGCCACAGCAATGATCCTAATACAATAATCACCAAGTACAATCTGCCAAGTTGAAGTTTTGCAATTGTTCATTTCTCCGCCAACTTCCCCCCCTGCCCAAACACACACACACACACACACATATATATGTTGACTTTGCGATTCAAATTTGTATTTTTTCTACAAAACGAATAGTGCTCTGATACAAACTTATTACTTTAAAACGTTACCGCCTTAAAATGACCTTTTAAAATCCCTTGCCTTTAACTGACCGTTTGCATTGCAGTTAGAAAACGCAGAAGCAAAGCTGAAGGACTTTAGCCTTGAATCAAACGCGGTGACGAACTGGATAGAACGCACAGAGAAGGTTGTTAAACAGTACCAGCAGACAAACGACCCCATTGAGATCAAGCGGCTGGAACAGCAACTCATGGTGGGTCGCTTTAGAACATTGGGCGTTTGTTTCAGTGCACAGCTTTACATCAAGTTGTAGTGCCAAGTTTTCATACTTCGTGTTATAACTAGTCTGCGTAGCAGCTGTTTTTTTGGGGGGGATAAGAAAGTAGAGATCGGGCTATGTTATATCGCAAAGTATTGCTCGTGGAAATATTAAGCACAATTGAGCTATCAGTATCAACCTGGACTTTTACTTGGCTCTACCAAAAACGGTGGCTGTACATTCACATAACACCTTGTAAACCTAACACAGCCAGAACATGCAGTAGGCACAGAGAAAGTTTTCTACTTTTGCGATATTTATCCCTGTACAGTACGAACCAACAATAGTATACTTGGTTTCAAGTGTTTATAACTCTTTTCTGAGCGTTTTAGGCGCATATTTAGGAATTTCGTGTGCTGAAAACTGGTGGGTTAAAGTGCCAGCCGCCATCTTTTAACTTGGTCAACGGAGATGGATTCTTAAAGATCGTGAGTCAAAACTGGCAATAATAGCAGCTATGTTTTGCAAAGATACTGCATTTGGCTCTAGATATAGTTGTATTTAATTTTCCTTTTCAGCTTTTCGGCAAAAAGTATATGTAATTTCTGGCGATTGAGTGAACTTGGAAACGAGTCAACGGTAGAGACTGGGTTCGAACTAGAAGTGTATTGTGGGTAATAACGAGTATACTGTTGTAATTTTTCTCATTAAGGTGTTGTCAAATCATGACAAGAGAGTGGTGTAAATGATTTAGGTTGCGAATTTAGGAAACCTTTAGACCTCGGAGGAACGTGGCAGTGCATTGTTTCGGGAATACGTTACCATTTTTACCGCTAGGTTTTTGGTTTTTGGTAACCGGCGGTTGATAATTTCATAGGTACCGCGCAACCACAGTTCTTTGGCGTCTTTCGTCAAGTGATTCACTCTGTTTAAGTCAAAAAATACCAGCTTAGAAAAACGAAGGGTTACTTAGCATTCTTATAACTGTCGCAATTGAGTTTTAACGCAAGAATTTCCACGTCTTCAGGTCAAACGCGCGGAAAAGAACAAGTACCAAACACGCGTTGACCGCGTCAACAAACTGGCGCAAGATCTGAAAGGGCAGTTGGACCATAACTCGTACCAGACCATCGAGTCCGAGCTGCAGCCCATCAACAAGCGATGGAGTAAAAGCACGGGGCAGCTGGACGACCTTGAGGAGACTAGGGACGAGTATAGCCAGAAGAACAGCAGCGGCTGCTGTTTAATGAATATAATCAGGAGGAAGATGCGTCTTCACAGCTCGACGTGAACGTTACAAAGCGCATGCGCCAGAAACTGTTCTAGTTTACTTTCCGCTTGTGAATAGGTGGATGAAGATTGTAGTTTGAGCTAAGAACAGGCTCCTAATAGTTCGTCCATGGGGAAGGGGGGATTTTCATGATATGGACGCAAACACAAAGATTAATTTATAGCAAGGAAATAACTTTTAGCTGGAGCAAAAAAAAATGAAAATGACTGTACCACGTGCCAACCACGAGCATGCTGTTACAAGACACTGGAAAGGAAAATTATTTCAATCTTGGTAGATAAAACAGTGCGACTATGCGACAGCTGTGAACGCAAAAATGCATGTAAGCCTCGTCTCAATCAGTCAAGAACGCGTTCCAAACCACGATATTTTTTTGCTCCGACCACAACTCTAGTTTGACATGGATCACCAAGAAAGAACCAGGAATGCACTGCCTTTCGACCTCATTGACCAATGAACGATAGTCTTCATGCAGGTTTTGTTACAGCTTTATAAAAATGCTTGCACAAATACATTTGAAAAGAAACAACTGGGTATCAAACTGATTAAACTAATTCTGATCTTGAATTTTATCTTCATTTAACCTTTGTAGCTTTAAAAAGCTCAAAGTAAAGTTTTTTTTTGTAACTTTATTTGTTTTTATTTTTTTATTTCAACGCTACAACACGACGGTTACGCAGTTTTCCGTTTCGTAAACGGTCGACGCCATGCTGTTTCGAACAACTTTCTGCTGTCGTTTTATGAAGAAGGCAAAGTCTTGATAGCGGAAATACACGTAATAACAGTAATAGTAATACTCTAAGGCTCAAAACAAACGGCGGAACTCCCCCCCCCCCAAGCTTATTTTGATCCCGCCATTTATTAATTTTTATGATTTTCACGCGGGAATACAAAGGAGTACAATAATATATCACAGACTGTTGGTGTTTCGTTACCAAAAGTGGCTAAGGTGAATTAAATAGAAATACTGGTGTTGACCAAAGTTAAAAAAGTGTTTGAGGATAATCCTATTTTCGTCCCGTCTTTTTTATATTTTGTTCGTTTTGACCGCTCCGTTTAAGGCTACCGTTCACGTTGGAACGGTTCAAAATTTCGAAATTGAGATTTTTGCAGAAAACAAAAATACCTTAAATGAGCTTCTAGTAGGAAAAAATGTTTTTCAATACGTCTAATAGTTTGCAAGATATGACGAACGAGAGTTTTCACCGGAAGTGAAATTGTATGACGTGCGGCGTACTTTAGGAGTGAATTTCTCGAGACATGTTTTGGCTAAAACTGCGACAACGCAAAAGATCAATGTTCCCCCAATTTTTAACCTCATACCGCAAAATTTGGCAGGTTTATAGAACAATAGCTGAAGGATGAAAACCGTCCTTGCGAATTTTAAAATTCTGCTTCGTTCATCTTTTACGACTCATGAATCAAGGCACGCTGCAAACAATGAATTTTCTTTAAGTACCTGTAGAAAAATAATGACGCCAGGACGGAATTAGAGTAAAAATTGTGTTGAATCTTACAAACTAAAAAGGGTTGAAATTGAAACTGACATCCGCATTGATTGCTAAAATTGAAATAAACAGTTTGAGTTAAGATGCTCGCATTCGTTTATAAACCAAAATTTTTAAACAATTTTTTCATCACCACTAATTTCATTAAGCTTTCCATTGATATATAGGTTTGTGGGTATCCGACGTGTATTAACGGAGTTACATACGGAAAACTGAAAACACCGCTCAAGGTGAACGGTAACCTTAAGAATGTTTCAAAACCCTTGAAGCTCCCCTCCAGTTTAATTGACCCCCTCCCCGTTTATTTTGAGCTTGGGAGTAGTAATACTAACCACCCTGAACCTAATCGTTACCCTAATCATAGTTAAAAATTAACTCTAAAACAGGACCAGCGGAACCCACCGGGCGAATTTATTTTTTACCCCAACTTCAAGATGGCGGACGCTTACTAGAAATGTGCCACAAAAAATCAACTTGTCCAAAAGGGGCAGGTCACCTAAAATTAGACTTAAGCAAGAAATACTTAACTTTGTTAGTCCATGTTTCTCTGAAAGTACTGCTTCACATGATAACTATGTATCTTTTAGTTCAGGAATTACATTAAATCATCATTTGTATATTAATACTTCTTCACATTTTAACAGTGTGAATAATTAATCTTGCATAGAAATTCTGTTTCTGTGTAGTGTAACATCAAGCTACTCTTAAAGAACAAGATCACACTTGATAAAGAACACCCTAAAACGAGAGCAAGCTTGATGGCCTTCTGGCTTCTCATTGGATACGGAGTATGACATGACAAATCAGTTTTGAAGACAATGATTTTTTGCGACTTTGTTTAAGAAAATGCATAAATTGGGAGTTAAACCGGAAAATGCTGTGCAATTTTTAAACAAGGTTGCAATAGTAACCATTGAATTTGAACATGAAGCTGCTGCGCAGAATACGGTAAAACTGAAGGACGAAAAAAGACTGAAATTTGTGGATAAAAAGATTGAAAATATTGACAAGAGGCTTAAAAAAGAAAGCTTGATGTTTGAAGGAAAGGAAGGAACTGTGAACTTCAGTTTCGAAAACTTTAAATAAAAATTTGTTAGAACCAATCTTTAACCTTCCTTGCAGTAGCACAAGAAACTACTCGCACCGCTTCACATATGATAAAGCAAGGGGGGTGGAAACTCTTTTCTCAGTCACTTTATAAATTTCAAAAATAGTTTGGAGGGGAGTTTCACACCCCTCCCACTACCGCGGGCCATGCGAAGGTTGAGGAGAAGGTAGAACAAGGAGCGGGAAAATTTGATGTGGAGAGTAACAACAATTCTAGCGATGAAGAAGACATTGTTTTGGAGGAGATCGAAAATTCAACTTGACGACTCAAGCTGACATGAAAAAATGTTTAGATACCTTATTATGAAGTCTAAGTAGGTTCATGTGTCTTGTGAAAAATGTAAAAATCTGGGATGGTTGTTGTTGTTGGGGGGGGGGGTTAATTTGCCAGCCTTATCCAAGGACTGGGTCACGGGGTCAACATTTTTCGTACCTGTTGCAAGAGAGGGTTGTATGTTTTCTTTATATTTATTTTCCACCCCCTCCCCCTTGCTAAAAATCGATCAGTACTTAAACAGAAAACAGAAGAAAAAGAGCTAAATAAAGGAACTACTGTTTTTTAAGCCCGTGAGAACTACCACTCCAGTCCTATATACTGTCATTATGCCAACAACTCGATTCAGTGCCATCTGCCTTCTTTTCACTGTATAAATACAGCAAACGACATCAACTGTTGTTAGAAAGTGGCAGTGACACAGAAATTCGACCCAAATACAGACACATTTTAGCACATTCAACGAAAGGCAGCATGATAAAACGTTTTGCTTTATTCAAGGTCGAAAAGTTTATTTGAAAGTCGTAAAACAACATCAAGGCAGCTAGTGACGTAATGATTTATAAAGCAGTGTACTGCAGTGTATACTTAAAATAAATTCCTACACAGTGGGCAAGTTGAGTTATTGCTAGTGCTGAACCACCTGTACAGACAAATGGAGTGGAACCTTTTCTTGCAGGTTTTGCAAGTGAGTTTGGGCAGGGAATAGTTTGACGCGTGGATGACCGAGAAGCATATCATGCAGTCATCCACGCCTTCAAAGCGCTTGTCAACATTGCGCTTCCACAGGATCAGCCCATCCATGATGCTTCCGTTCTGGTAAGAAACGGAAAAACACGTCACAAAAAGCACAACCAAGTAGCAATCATAATAATAAGAAACAATAATAATAAGAGCTTGTATAGCGCAGAGCTATTCTGGAAAATAAACTCGTTTCAATGCGGTCAAATCAGATTAAAAGAAAAGAAAAATGACTACTTACTAACCCGGAGTAAGTCTATACAGGAAATATCAAACTGAGGCCCTGCTGTATTGACCAACCGGTAACGATGTCAGTTTCTCAAGGCTGAAGTTTGTCATTCTCGTAAAGAGCGAACGTTGAAGGTTAATAAGTATTTTGTTATATAGCATTTTTTATAAAAAACAAAAACAACACCGTAAAAGTTGAAATTGTTCACTTCGAACATTCGATCCTGCACGTGCGTAGGTTTTTAACAATAACCGCATTGGCCGTGGGCATGATGGGAAATCCAGAAGAATCAAGAACCAATAAGAACGGGCAAACAAACTTACAGCTGTTGCCTGCACAACAGGCCGAATAATGCAAGGATACTTACCTGGTGAGTTAAGAATGTTGTCATTTGCAACATCCAGCTGCGCCACTGACCGCTAGTCACACCAACCTTCCGTCCACTCTCGACTGTCACCACCCCCAAGGGGTGATTTGGCGCCAACTTGACCACGAGTTCCATGGAGATCTCGTCCACCGTGTACACTGCTGCCACTTCGCGCGCATTTGGCCTCGCCTTCACGTTCATGTTGTCAAACCGACGTGACGAGTTTTGAACATGCTGCATTTCTTGTTGGCAGAGAATCGGCGTGATGAAGGAAGCAGTGAACCTGCAAATAATCGAGTTTCAATCATCGGGTAAAGGAACAAAATTCTACACCTCCAACTTTGCTATCATAACACAGTTAATACTTTTACTGCCACGGATACGGAACCTTTTAGCTCAATATTGTGAAAAGTTGACTCGTTTTCCCAAGCTAGAGGTTCTCAAGATTATTCCGCTTTCAAGTCGGTAAGTGTTATCTATTCAAGTTTGTTTAGTTACTGCAACTTAAAACACAAACTGTGTGACCTTACTTATCTTCCAACACACGTCTCTAAATTGAAACAACAAATAATTGTGCTGATACAACAACGCCACACATAAGACGATTATTTGCCGGGTAGCCTCCGGATTTTTTGTCGGCGCTAAATCTGTTCGTGAGACCGGAGACACTCGTCCTGTTGTTGTTTTAAAAATTGACAATCTCGCTTCTCAATGGCTGACGCGATAAATTATGGGTCACTGCCACACACAAACGACGAGATCCGACAAGACGTTTTTGGATCTAGCACGCCAGATATTTTCCAACAAAAAATCGGGTCCGATCCACCTCAGGAACTGCCACACACGGCCGATTTTTTGTTGCTGACAAAAACTTAGAGGCTTCCCCACAAAAATTCGTCTGGTTTGTGGCAGTCTGTACGAGACGCACAACTAAAATGGTCTAAATTCACGGCAGTGTGCGCACACCTGTCCACAGTGGCCGCCCGCCTCTTGTCCAATCCGTTCCACCACTGGCGCACCATGGCCGGCATCCACTGGAGGAGGTCGTGATACACGGAGCAACACAGCTCGTGGATGGTTCGCTCTCGCACAGTCTCCTCCACCTCAATTGTTATCTCTTCCACCACCACTGACGCTTCCTTGTTCAGCGGCATCAAGCGAAAGAGCATGTCCAAAAGTCCTGCTACCGCCTTGGTCTTTCTCAAGAATGCCGCGTACTCCGCTCTCAGTTCTTGGTTTGTGCCGCGGAAGAAAGCGAGCAACAGTTTCCAGGCAAGCATGAGAGTCAGGCAAATATTCCGAGCCTCCAAGTCGGATGCCATGTACAAGCATTCGCCAAATGGGACATTGGCGTCAGACAGTATCTCTGACATGCGCAGTGAAGCGTTGTCTATCACAGCCATGAGATCACTGGGAGGAGATCTAGGAGCGAAATTTCAACTATCAGTAAGGAAGTAAAAAGACCGTTTTCAACAGGTAAAACATTGACAGTTCCAAAATAAGAAGTTTAAAATAGCACAATCGCAGAAACGCAAGGTTAGCAATGGTGAAAGCTCATTCATTGTCACCAACTCACCTAGTTTCGTCTTCTTGATCAATACTGCTTATTTTAGTTGAGTCACCACACACAAGCTCAGGCATGGCTCTGGAAAAGCGAATGGACCGTTTTTAATTGATACATTTAACAAAAAACAAGTAAACTTCAAGACAATATTATGCCGTCTCCAGGTTTTTTGTTCATCTGAAACATGTAAATTTTGAAGAAACACACTCCTTACAAAATGCTTTAGTCCAACTCCCTAAAGTACCTCACTAAAATGCTTGACTTGGAAATGGTTATTGTGAGTAAAACTGTCAAATCTGTCAAATCCAGCGTTTTACAATACAATACATTAATACAATAAAATGCATAACAATACAATGAAACACAAAACAATACATTAACTTTTGAACGGTATCATTTCTGCAATCATAAAGAGAAAACAATTAAAAGACATGTTCACATATTTTTTACTCAAGATACAACTTTAAAGCCAGTGCACTTAGGTTTTTTTACTGTATGCATAAGTAGTATTTAAGACCTGGAATCAAATTCTTTTCAACCTGTTTTTTAATGACCCATCCTATCCTGACGACATAAAAACAATAACAAAAAGCAAATATATATAGAATGACCTTTGCATTTACTTTAGTCCACCGAAAGAACAAAAAATAATAGCTCAAAATACTTTTGTTGTTTGCGAATATATACCTCATTAAAATGTGATATGAAGCAATTTGCAAACTGTGAACTTGACACTCGAGGAAAGGAAGAAATTGTGCGAGGGTTTGTTGTGGCCATTCGTGTACAGCGGTATCGCCATCAACAGCATGCCCAATCTGATGCTCTTTCAGCACAGACACTGGCACAACAACGACCGCTCTCCCCAGGCTCTCGGCCAGTCGAACCATGGGTAACGTTATAGATGTCTGTCCTGCTGTTAATCTTTCTGCGGAGAGATAAAGGTGAAAGTAATGCTGTTTCCTTGTGCGCAACGTGGAAGCTAGAACTGCAGAACACAATGACACCAAACACAATTCAGAGCCTACTCGCCGCCTTAAACTAAACAAATCACACAAATTTAGTAAGAAAGTAATTTACCCAGCATGAAGGTGTTTCAAACGCAAAATCCTCGAAGGGCTTCTCATATACCAAAAACACCCATCCGACTTAACAAACAAGTCAACTGCTATACTACAAAGCTATTCCCAGCGGGAATAACTTGAGCTATAACTTAAATGCACTTGCTGCGAACTGCGCTCAATTCCCTAATATGACTTTTTAGTCGAAAACGTTTGGATTTTTTATAATTTTATCAAACCTTGAGCCTTTTACCTATACATATATTTTTATTCTTGAGATCAATTAATCAAATTGCAATTCTCTTTTAATTTAATGATCAAATTGGTCATTTATTTCCTGAGGTTTTTCAAACCAACAATAAAGTTTCCATAACTCAGTTTCATGTACTTGGTTTCAATGCATGAATAATCTTAAGGATTTTTCAAGCCAATATGAAGATTTCAACACAACTTTTGTGCTGTTGACTTCAACTTGTATGAATCATCTAACCCTTTCGTAAAAAATAATAAACTTTTAAAGTGGTCTCGTTTTTGTAAGATGAAATCGACTCGGAATTCTTGCCTTTGTTTGCAACTCTTTCGAAAGTCGCTGGAAAAAACACTTACTCGAATAATCAAGAAACAAGTTCAATGCAGCATGGCAAATGGTAGCGCTGAAAAACTCCTCCCATTCTGCCACCAAATTTGGTGGAAGGCCGCCTGGGGAAGCAACAACCTCTGGCTTGGATAGCACAGCATCGGAAGTCTGACACAACGGATCATCGAGGCTGACACTTGGCGTGACACTTGGCGTGACACTTGGTGTGACAGCTGGTGTGACAGCTGGTGTGGCAGTTGATGTGACAGCTGGTGCCACGGGGAACTTGGAGGCTGCGGTAGAAAAGAACTTCACCACCCGCGAATGCAGCACGCAGACTCTGTGACACAAGATCAATCCTGGTACCGAGTTTGTCACACACGAACTGTTTTCATCACACATCTGTAGATGAAACGTACAACACAACAAAATAAAATAAGCACGACAAAAACTGAAGGTTGAGCCGTTTAGTAGACAATTCTAATGATACGTTGTATTTCGCGCTTTTGACTAATGTCTTTACTTAAATCTGATCACTATGCTGTGCCCTTGGGAAACACACTTTAGTAGACTTGCTTCAGTCAACTTAGCTGCTTACTGAATACTGGTTCAGTTTTTGCCGTACGGTAATTTGCAATGGATTAGTGTCCCGTTTAGGGCGATTTATTTTCTACGCCCACTTCAAGATGGCGGACGTTTACTAGGACTGTGACAATGCTCAAGCTGAGACTCGTACTTGGAAAAAATTCAAGAAAAAAATAGAAGTTGAAAAATCCGAAGAAAGGTGGGCAGGACGAGTCTCGAACGTAAGACCTCATAAACAGGAGGCACTATTCACTACCACTACACAAGCACATCATTTCGCTGCCAACACTTTGCATTTTTTGTATGTTTATCCAAAGTTCTTACAAAAGTAACCTGACCCAACCCTTACCATTAATAACCATAGATAACCATGAACAACCATAAAATGCCCTATGTTTTGAGTTTACGAAAAATACATTCGACCGTTCAGGGGCAGTCACGGACTCTCATTAATTAAATACTGCGGAAACTGGAACAAGTGTCTGCCTTTTGGGTCTGTGGAAGCCAAGTTATTATTATTATTTATTATTATTATTATTATTATTATTATTTATTATTATTATTATTTATATTATTATTATTATTTATAGTATTATTA
>JAOBRG010229761.1:0-17024 GCA_027574985.1 Umimayanthus nakama | reverse complement strand
TTTTATTGTAAAGTTTTATCCAATTCAGTTTTATAGCTGTAATTTTAAAATTGTAATAAACCATCTATCTATCTATCACAAATTCGGATATAACGCAGAGTACAGCCAGAGAAGAAACAAGAAGTTTGAGATCCATCTTCCGTACAATCACTGATGTACCTGTTGAATATTTGTTGAAGGGAATGAGGCCTATCTTTTCTTGTTTGAATATAACTAACTTAGAACGTTTCTGCTAGACTAAAAGTACTAGCGAAGATGATTGGTGAAGAGTTGTCCCAGCCTTGATTTTTTTTTACGCTGTTCTCAAATTTTGGCCAAATTTAAGCCTCGTTGTACTCATAAAGAAAGCGTGTGAAAGAACCCACACATTAGACTGCAAAACAGTCCCTTCCTTCGCCAGAAGTCCGAAAAGCGGGGTTTTCGAGCTAGTTTTGACGCGCGGTCGTGAAATGGGAGAACGGGGCAAGGAAGGAGTCGCGCGGCCAGGGGAAAAGGGAAATGGGGAGAGAGGCGGAAGGAAGGGACTGTCAGCTTTGCACTTTCAAATTCTGTACCGAATTATGCTTTTCTGGAGGGAAGCAAAATTCCAATTGGCTAGATATTTACAGGAGGTGTCAGCGCTCGTGGGGGTCAGAGGAGCGTGAGTCTGTGAAACGTACCAACTTTCTTGTCCGCGTGAAGAATGGCAGTCGATTTAGAGGTTAATACTGTAGCAAAGGAGACGGACTACTTTTTAAAAGCGAATATCTAAACGCAAGTTTTGAGGCGATTTAAACGGTTCAAGACAGCACTTTTTACTCCGCTATGAACCAGTATCACAGACATACTGTGTAAGTAATTGGTAACATCGTTGGATTACTACAACTAAAGCATTTAGCATCTACAGCTGTTGCGAAAGCAATCGCAATTGTGACCTTGTTATCTTCGATTTTCCATTTATCACAAGCTCCACTGTAAAGTGCTGACCAGTAGAGGACAAACCTTGGTTGCTTCGGTGACAACGTCCTTATTAAAGAACGTTTAATTTGGGATCGCGGGTGACTTTAATTCTCTCCCGTTCAAGTTTGAGTCCCGTTGAAAAAAATTCGTGAAATCACGGAAGCTGGAACTTCAATGGCCTTCGGCAGTATGGAGTATCGTGTTTTATATTATGGGCGGAGCTAATTCGGTACAGAATTTGAAAGTGCAAAGCTGACAGTCCCTTCCTTCCGCCTCTCTCCCCATTTCCCTTTTCCCCTGGCCGCGCGACTCCTTCCTCGCCCCGTTCTCCCATTTCACGACCGCGCGTCAAAACTCGCTCGAAAACTCCGCTTTTCGGACTTCTGGCGAAGGAAGGGACTGTTTTGCAGTCTACCCACACATATACACTTGTCGATAGGAGTAGACTAATGCCGGTGTTGTGGTTGGTGAAAAGGGAAAGTACATCTTTATTTACTTTACTTTACTTTATATGTCGGAGCTTGTAAATATATTACACAATTGAACTTTTGTCTTACCTGTAAACTACAGTAGCAAATTACAATAGCAAATAATCGACACATCATTCCATATATTTTTTTAAAATTCATATTCAGAACATTTTTGTATTCCAATAACTTTTATTGCGCAACACATTTAAAATTGTTAATTGTTTTGACGGATTGTCATAATCTTGGCCGTCATTTCAAGATAGTAGTGGGAATTTTTGCAGTTCCGCAGAAATGTGTTGTTTCTTTGTGTCTCACCCGCCAAGAACAGTGTTGTACTAAATCCTTTAAGAAGTGCAGTACTCAGCGAAATATTTTAGACGTTAGAAAAATATTTGTAGCTTCATATATTGCATTTTTTCTCCATGTACTGATGGTAGCAAGGCTACTTCCATGCATTTGCTGTTAAGGATAAATGTATTTATTTTGGACAAAGTAAAAAAGGGCATCTGGGGAAGCACGGAAAGTTAATCAATCTGCCAGGAAAAGGTAACGTTTGTTGATGTTTGCTTCACTATTCGTGTACACCTAAGTTGAATCGTACCTAAACCATCACTCTAAGCATAATCCTTCTCCTTAGCTCTGAGCAATCCTAGTCTAGCACGGGCCTAATTCTAGGTGGATCAAATAACATTTTTTATGCCAAATCTACAAAAATCGTCAGAACAATATGCATAACTTGGGTTTTTGGTTAATTTTATTCAAAACATGGAAAATTTGAGAGCAAATTGTATTTTCCATTATTTACTACGATGATGAGATCAATGCTGATGACACTTAATTAGTGTCAAAAGATGTATTGTTATCAAAATTTAAAAGAAAATGAAAGAAGAAAATAACTTTTTTCAACGTTTAGTTTACCACAAAAATTGATGTTGAAAAAAATAATCGTATTAAAGGGCGGATCTCTTCGAGTGACACCTACCTTAACACGTAGAGTTTTAGAGATTTTCTATCCCTTAGATCACCACTAAACAGATTAGCTGAAGGTCGTTTGACGACAAGTTGAACCAAGTAACTTTTGCTGACTGAGTTGCTTTTAGAGCGAGCAGATTTGTGTGCGACACAACGAACTGACAGTTGTTGCTTAGGATATTCAATCAAATGCAAATTCAAGTAGATTTTTCTTAGCTTTATCTAAACTAGAACTATGGCGAGTTCTCACGGCTACTTGAAATGATAACCGAACTAGCGCCCAAGATTATTCTTTTCAAGAGGAGAGAGAAAGAGGCCTACATGGTGGATACTAAGGTTGTGTATGAGGTTACCCTTGGTTCAAAGTAGGCTTGTTGCACTGAATTAATTACGGCGGCCCGAGTTTAGGCTACTTGAAGTTTCTTATTACTCGGGCCGTGAGGCACCGAGTTGAGCTTTCCAGTTTGTTCTTTTTAGTATTTTCTTGTTCGCGTCGCGTTTTAACACGTACTTGGTATATGCTCCACGATTTGCACTCTACAAAACAAGATGGCCGTCAAGACTTCTCGATGCGATAGCAGCTCTGAACAGCTGAAAGAGGTTAAAATATATATATATTCGTAAAGAAGGGCATCTAGAAAGATTATAAAAAGACCAATCACTTCGCTTTTGGAATTTTTTCTTAACAACACCAAAGATTCGCTAAACGGAACTATCATGATCGAGCCAGTCACTTGGTTAATTTGAACACTTGTTCGAGAAAGATACAAGACAATGATGGGCACAGGGAACAATTAGCGGCAAAAAGCTACCAAGTAAGCAACTTCAAAGGGAAATGTTGTCTTGGACAGTATTTGTGTATTTTAAACTGAATATCAATAACTCGGCTATCAAAATCAGAGACATTCTGAGGAAATGCAGGTGAGGATTTGAACGGAATTGCAAGATTTGTCATACACTAGCACTGAACCTATTTATCAAGTTCTTTGACCAGCAGGTATTAACAGGTACAATGCATACTCATTAAGCTTTAGTCCATATCAAACACAGTAAAACCTGGTAGGTTCTCTTCGCCTTTTCAACTCTTTCCCAAGTAATTATATTTGGCAAAACTGAAAAGCTCATATATCCAGATGTTGTTTTTAAACACCCGTCAGTGTAGTTGTCAAAAAACGAACCGCATTCACAGAAATTTAAATAGTTTTTTTTTTCTGTGGGGTATTTTAGTAGCTGTGTATAAAATTATCAAGTTATTAAGATTAATTGAAAAGTTTAGTATTGATACTGTAACAGATTCAAATTGTTAGGTTCAGATAAAGTGGCTTTGTGATTGCATGCTTTTAATAAGAAACGCCGCGGCGTCTAATCGAGGAAATACGGTATGTGAACTAGGCTTTAGCCCCGTTTGAGACAGTCGAATTTCTGTCGTAATGAATTCAAACTAACTAAATTTTTAAAAAAATGGCGACACAATTTTGTTGACTCAAACGGCTTCTAAAATATTGGGCACTTATTTAAACGGGTGCTTCCTTGTTTACAACAGTATAGTAAAGTTGATGCGCTGTTGCACAAAAAAATGAAATTTCATTTGTTAAAAATAATTCAACACGGAAAAAACACGACCGTATGTATTTTGTGCTGCACTTCTGCCGGATTCGCGGCATTATTTTCCATTCACTCGACAAAAAATTGATTTGCAAATTTAATTGCGTAAAACCTCAAGTTTTTGCCGCATTTCTGCCTTGTCGAATTACTTGAATTTGAACTCGCGCAGCAAAAAAAAATGATCGTTTGGGGCTGGCTTTATTTAGCCGTTATTTGTTATATGCACTGGTCATAAGTTGAACTCACGTAAACTAATGCAAAAGAAATCTGACGCTTTCTTTTTTGGCCCCGGGGTTGAGGGTTGAATTAAAATCTTGTTTGCTTTTCATTTACCAATTATCGATTACACATTGCTTTTTAGAAACATACTCCTGTTGATTTAAGAATTTGTAAGCAACTTTAGATCTTAGCTTGAATGCTATTTACATATTAGGACAAAACGATGGTAATGAGTCAATAGCCAGCGAGTATTTGAACCTATCGCGTTGTTAGAAATGCAATAAAATATTTTAAAACCCTTGGTTTGTAGTAACGGTTACCATTCAATTGTTCAGGATACTTTTTCACTACATTTAACAACAGCATTTTATTGCTGCCCGGGGCTAACAGTGCAGAAAAGCTCCCGACTACAGATCTTAAAAATAGTTGTTTGCTTTTCATTTAGCCGATAAATTGGCCAGCGCAATCATTAATAGTTTATCAGGCGGACACGCACTCGGATGTAATTTGGTATTTTGAAGCCTGGCTCATTGTTGTCTGAAACTGAGTTCACTTCCAACGCAATTGTACAACTAAAATAAAGTGTTATAAATACTTTAAGAACAGATTTCAGCGCGACTCAAATTCGGACAGATATTCAACTGAAAACTGTGTTGTACATATAAAGAGATCAACAACAAATTGCCACAAACTGGAATATTTTAAAAATACTCCACGAACTCGGTATTTGGACATTGTTTATCAATCAAGAACAAACATTTTACTTTCAGTTTGAATATTAGTTTACAAAAAGAAGAAGAAAGAATATGTCTTTTAACATACATGTATGTTTCTAAAGCCGATTAAATGAATTATTTAGTACACAAATCGTCTGTTTTGGGGGATTCGACATTTTAAACAAAAAACATAAACGCGCTGCTAATTCTATTCAGTTCTATCTTTTGTTTCGGTCACTAGATAAACTAAATATTACACGTTAATCACCGTTCAATCCTTTTTCCTTTAAAAGAGCGTTGTTGAAAAGAACATTTAGATTAAGAAAATTGTGTGGGCTGAATGACCACATCCTCAGGCTGAGCCGAATTTTACACGTTCTTATAATGAAAAGTGTGTTGTACTCAAATTGAACCGAGATAAACGAATAGAACATATTCGTCAGTATAACTTCCAATTTCCTATTTAAAACAAAGTTGTATACATAAACCAGGTTTATTTTAATACAATTTGGATGATCCAGTAAACTGTGCTTCAACGAAGAATATCAATTGAACAGTTAATTGGCAGACTAGATTACTGAAAAGAGCCAATCAGCTGCCGGGGTTAAATGCGTCGAAAAAACATTGTCTGTGCTTCCTTCGATACCCAAACATAAAAAGTATCTGCTAACATATTCTCATTTTTGCAGCTTGGAATCGTGAAACCTGTACGCTGTATGTTTACTAAAGTGAACGCGACGCCCATGGATTCAGAGGGTTCCATTTGCTGAAACAATCCCGGCCGCAGTCCAAATGAATTCATCGGATCCGGAAAGCACCTAGTTGTGAGCTCGATATTTCATCCTTGACTAATTGCTTACAAACTGCGGTTATTTGCCTGCTATTTAATGTCAGCTGCTGTTTAAAACCACAGAGGTTGTTTCGGGGCTAACAGAAGAGCTACACAAACTTTAAGTGTAACAAAGAAATCTGTTTTGCTTCAATCCAGAAAAAGGAAACTATAAGCCTGTTTCAGCTATTAGCTTGCGTCTTAGCTGAGAGTCTCAACGCAGGCTCTCTTGGTTCCTGTCATTTAAGTCCAGTCTTTTGAGTCACTACTGAACATTGGAAAAAAAATTCAAGGTCGTTTGGAAATAGTATTCAAGGACGGCATTCGAAACAGAGGAATTTTTACGATGGATGTTGGTGGGTCCGAGTTCACCACAACATATGGCAATACATCGACTCGCCAACAGCTTCACACAAACGGAACTGCTAACAGGTTTTACGAGCCAATACGATACAGCGAGGAATACACTGTTGCAATAACTACTTTGTATGTTGTAATAATGTCCGTTTCGATATTTGGTTACAGTTTAATTTTCCTAGCTTTTTATCTGAACTCGCGCCTTAGAACGATTTGTAACTACTTCATTTTGAGCCTTGGGGTTGCGGACACGCTTATTTTGTGCTCCGTCCTTCCAACTTCAATATACATGATACTTGTTGAGGATGCCAACCCATATGGCAATTCAATCGTTTGGTGCGACTTCTTTGCTACCTTAAATCTTGTTGGAACCTCTGCCGTCGCGTTGAACTTGAGCTTACTGAGCGTTGAGAGGTTTCTCGCCATTGCCTATCCTTTCAGCTATGAGCTGTTTATGACCAAGAAAAAAGCACTGGCTCTAATCGCAGGTTTATGGGCTTATTCCGCCGTCACCGGACTTTTGCCGCAAATGGGCTGGCGGGAGAAAGAGACAACTGTCAATTCTGGTCGATGTGATCGAGATACGGTTCGAAGCTATGTCTTCTTCCTTGTAATTCTCAACTTCTGTGTACCTGCCGTTGTGATGATAGCGTCGAACATTGGAATATTTTTCATTGCCAGAGAATAAGTCAAGAAAATCTTAAAGTCAACACCTCAACCTGCGGAAAACCTGCTTGTAAGCGAAAAGAAAGGGAAGCGCTTGAAATCTGATAAATTTAAGATGAATGTTCGCGCGGCGCGCAGAGTTTCTGTAATTGTCGGGGCCTTCTTGTTTTGCTGGGTTCCTCATATTGTAGTTATTATTGTTGGTTTAGCGATAGGATATCACAAGATTCCTTACGAAGTCTACCCAGTTACACTGTCTTTAGAATACATGAGTTCGGCCATAGACCCGTGTATTTTTTGCTTCACAAACAGAGATTTGAGAAACGCTTTGAAATCGTTCTTTAGAAAAATGTTTTCTTGCAAAGCCTGTACTGATTTGACCGACACAAGCTTATTTCAAAATCGACGTGTTGTGTTTCGACAAGAAACAAATGGGGGAAGCGTGGATTTTGAACTGACTTAACTGCTTCATCTATCAGTTTAATGTTTCATGTTTATTATAAGCATAGCTTAAGAAAATCGAAACAAAACCTTAAAACGGGAAGAATGTATTAGATCCTATAAAACTTTAAAGTTGCTACTTAAAATTCCTCGAAAAATCCTGTATCAAACAGGATTTTAAGAAGAAACCTTATATTCTGGCAGCCAGGATTGAGGAGGAAAAAAAGTTGTTTGACAAGATTGTGCGAAGAGCAGGTGTAAAATTATATTCCCATATACCGCTATTAATCGGCTTTTGCAAGTTACTGAAGGATGTATTATCGGATAGTTCACCAAACAAAACAAAACAAGTCTGTATCGAGTTAGTTGGTTGTTTCACAAGAGAAACAAATTCTAATTTCTTGGGAAGTAAAGTAAAATTTAGGTTGTAGTGCGTTTGATAATAAAGCTTATCGGAAACTTAGCAAACAAAAACTTCTTCTAATTTTAAATGTTGACAATACTCACAAAATTAAAACAAAAACGATTTGAGCATTTGGTTGAATAATATTCTGTGTACATGTACTTGTTCAGATAATTTTTTATAAGCCTGTAGATATTTTAAGGCAACTGAAAATCTTTTTTTAATAATAAGATAGCCATTCTAAGGAAAAGAACTATCTAGATGCAATTTATGGTGATAGCAAGATTTTCAAGTAGCAGCCTTCTAATTTTAGGAGCTGATATGCTAATGAAAGAAGAAAATTGATGTTTATTTGAGTATCTGCCCTACAATTTATACAAAACATATATGAATTCTCTTTATTACGTAAACATAACTTTAAAAATTTCAGTGCAATTTAGTATTTCGTGGACATTTGGCAACGGTACAGTTTTGAATACATGATTAGGACCCTTTTTAGCCTACTCACAGCTGCAGTTTTGTTTTTACCAGATATTGCTATCGCGTCAAAAATCGCAAATCCCAAAACTGTAATTTTTAGCATAGTTGAGAGGTGGAGCAAATGTCCGTATAACAGTTGCAGTTACACAGAATGCGTTTAGAATATAAAACACACCACGGGTGTCACTACAAACAAGCGTGCAAAATTTCCATTTTAAAGTGATTTTCACTTTAAACTGTGCTTTTAGAATTCCTTTTTTTCATTTTGGAAAATTGGCCATTGTTATTGGTTTCTGGGTTTGACAAACATTCTCGTAAAGAATACTATACGCGACTCGGTTCAAACGATTCGAAAATATGTTAAATTATGACCCCTTGTTGGAACTTATAATTACTTTTTTTCCGTATGCTCTGAAAAACGTTCGATTTGAAGGAATCAAAAAGATCAAAAAATTTAAGTTGTTATTATTATTCTGCGAACTTAATTTTTGAGAAGACTTGGACAAGTGTGTGTTCGTTTTCGCTAGTACTCTGAATGAAAACACACTGAATAGCTCATTTTAGCATTCACTTGAAATCTCTTCATACTTTGTAAAACTTAAAGTGCCTGTTCTGCTTTATGTGGCCCAATCATGTTCCAAAACAAAAACATGTTCAGTTTACCAAAGGAGTTTTTAATATCAGTATAACCTTATTCTAACAATTCTTCCCGAGCTGTGCTGCCCGTTATGCAGCAAAACAGTTCAAAAGCAAACTATTCACGTACGCTTTGCAGCTTTCTATATACTCTTTCAAAACTTCTCGGTATGATTGATTAGGTTTCGGCATACGTAACAACTTGAGATATAACGGCAATTTGCATCAAACGTCAAACATGCATTGAAATACAAGGGAACAGCTGATTATAAATTTCAATTGTGAAAAAATGAATTTTCTTTACGAAACACAGCTGCGTATTGAACCGAGATTAAAACCAGCCTAAAATGTAATAACACAAACATCGCAAACTAGTCTTACACATATTACGATGGTTTTGCCAGCCGCTTTTGAAACGCTAACTAATATTCGTTCATTTAATTAATTAAAGTTGAGCAGAATTACTATTTTTTAAAGAATAACATTGCAAAAAATAACAGCACAGCATATTTGATGTTCGAAAAACTGATTAAAATAATTTTAAAATAGAGTTTCAATCTGTTAGTTTGGACTGAACTGGGTTGATGTTATGGTAATCTTATACTACATGTTTTAAGAAAAGTTCTATGAATCTAGAACAACCTACTGCATATGTATCATATGAAGACTTTGAACTAAATTCATGCAGTTTAATTACCGTCACATTTTATAGGTGAAATAGCTTCAAAACAAAGTTTCACTAAGCGGCTTCTTCAGTTAAATTACACGTAACTGCAGAGCTCTCAAGTCTCACGCATGGAGTGTGAGTCTCACGCTATTCCGTCGATGTAATTATCACGTTCACACATTACAACTCTTCAGGGCCCAGTTGTACGAAGAGTGGATAACACTATCCAGTGCCGGGATAAATCCCTATCTGGGATAAAACTACCGCGTTGTCCAATCAAAACTAAGAACGCGTCAATCTTATCCACTGGATAGTGTTATCCGCTCTTCCTACAACCGGGCCTTGGAAGGTAAGCCATCAGAGGTGCTTATAACCGTAAATTAATTCCTTCCTTCACTGGCATCGAACTTCGACAAATGTGCCTGGTTTTAACAAATTTGCAGCGTTTTCGGCCCATCGAGAAGTGCAAAATTCAAAATTCATTTCCGGGGAAGCATGTCCCCGGACACACTTAGATGAAGCTCTCGCCTTCGGTGCTCATTTTGGGAGCGATATTTTCTGCAAATTCAGTGAGAGTTTTTATGCTAATGAGGAGGGGGGGTAGGGAGCATTGCTCTCAACCCTCCCCCTCCCCCCTGTCCCTGCTATGTACAGCCCTAAAGGACAAAAGCTTATCTGCGTTTCTTACAGGTTCATTATGGTTTAATTTGTCATGTATACTAAAATGATATCATCCCGCTCTAACGTAACAATGAACGATTAGTATTTGCTCAATAACTCGAACTTTTTTGTTTGAACTGGCGAATACATGACAAAAGTGGATAAGTGTAAACGTTTATTCCCTGGAATCTGATCTCAAAGTTCTAATCCGCCTGGTTCTAACTTTAGGAATGTAACAGCCGAATAATAAATTTCCGAGACTGCATGCTTTGCTGCGTTTCAGCTATTACAATAACCCTGTTCGTTGAAATGGGTATATCAATGGTTAAGATAAAAGGTAGAACCGCGATATGACAGCTAACAAGTTCGATGATACTCAACGGGTAAACTACTGGATTATCTATTAAAATAAGAGAAAATAAGAATTCGAACAACTCTTTTCTGGAAGATATAGAGGGTTTGGACAGCGGTTAGATAGGTATTGCTCAACACAATGATGTCATAGTGTTAAGAATATATAGGCCTATACCATGTTTTCTCTGAAAAGCCCGATGGTAGATAGTGGACGTGGTTCCAAAAACTTGGAAGCAGCGACTAAAGCTTGAAAACTGCGTGCCTTTTGAAAATTACGAAAAGTTGTTTAAAGTAAAAAACATTAACCACAAATTTATTTATGAAACCTTAAGGAAAAACAAAGTAACTCCCCCTACTGCGAGAGAATGGATCAAAAAACACTTTAAGGAAGAGGAAATAGCTGACATTTATACTCTTTCAGCAAAGACTAAGGTGAACAACAAAGTGAAGGAAATGCAATATAAAATTTTGAACAAGTACCTAGCAACAAATACCCTTCTTAAAAAGATGAAGTTAATAGACACAGAAAGGTGCACTTTCTGCTTAGATGGACGAGAAGAAATGCGACACCTCTTCTACGACTGTCGTTTTGTAGGCAACTTCTGGGTTCTTTTTAGTAATTGGTGGTGTCTACACACAAGAAAAAAGATAGATTTCAGCTATTTAGATATATTGTTTGGATACAAAGTCACAGATCCACCAATACTACTGAACTTCTGCATTCTCACCGCGAAATACTATATATACAAGTGTAAAATACAGCTAACTATCCCCAAGTTTGAAAGCTTTCTTCAATACTTGCGTTTGGAGTATGAAATAGAAAAATGTTTTGCAATACGAAACGGGAAAGCCGTATCCATGCATACCATTTATCTCATGTGCACTGGTACTGTAACACGATTTTATTTTATTTACTTAATTAGTTATTTTTTTAGTAATATGTTTCCACTGTAAAATGCTCCTTTCACCTCTAACACTTGTAACTTGTACGTTTTAGCTGTAATTTTTTTTTTGAGAATTGTAATAAGAAGAGAATTGTAAAAAAAAAAATGTTTTCTCTGAAAAGCCCGATGCCTCCTGAAAACTCCTAGTCCGAGGAGTCCCAAGAATTAAATATATCAGAAACCAGCCTCTGTCGAAGGCGGTGTTTTTGTTCAAAGTTAAAAATATATTTTTTCTTTATTCCACGACTGCGCGTTGGATATGAGCTTTCGGATATATGCTTTCGAAAGCTGTTTCACCTGTGAAGATTACGACTAAATGTTTGCATAAGACATCCACGCTCCTGATCTTTTTTGCATTGTAATAAACCTGGGATTTCCAACTACATGTAAAACAAAAGTCAGTTGGCAAAATACTGCGTGTGGTATTTACTATAATCATTCTGCTGCAAGGGTTTCGGTATAAATTGAACTTTAAATGTTTATCTTAACTCCTTCTATGGTAATGTTGGAAAATAACAAACTTTGATTTAACTGAAATCTGTGTTACGAGAAACTTTACTCGCATGAACTCGCACATAACCAAACTAATCCATACTTATGTAGTATTTGTCAACTTATATCATTTATGTTCTTTGCAGTGAGTGAATATCTTTCTATCTACAGAGATGTTAACATCATTTGCAAATACATGATAGCCAAAAATAACATTGGACCGAAGATTTACTGACAGGGGGAACACCGCATTAAACAGTTACTGGGACAGGAGTTATATCATTTATATGAAGCAACAGTTTCCATGTCTGTTAGTGAGATGTGAAGCGAACCAGTCTTTTGCCACTACAGCCTTATTGCTACTTTTCAACGAGACTGATATCAAACGTCTAAAATCTAGCAAAATTCCGCAAAAAGATATTGTCGTGAAAGGCATTTTGTATTTTGTCAATAAGTTTGAGGACAGTATGAGCCATGATTGTCAAAAGTCCAGCCCGAAAGCCTGAAATACTTGTCATATAATAAAATTTCTTCACTTAGAAAAACTGATAGTTTGTAGGTTTTTCTTGGTGCTAATTAAAACAAAGAGGGAAAAATCATATATAAATGCTGAGGCAATTCGGAGATGCTTCTTTATATACAGGCATTACATTTGTTTACTTCAATTTATCTACGACTGTGCCCTGAAGAAATTAAAAGAAGAGAAAATAGAAAAAAAAAAGACACCGATTTAAAAAGGTTTTCAGGGGATTTGTAGTTACTGATCTAAAGGTCTCCAAGGCAAACACAGGGATACTTTAAGGATCAGCAGACTTGTCAGTTTTGAGTTTGTTATTTCGTTTTCGGTTTTCGTAACAGTGGTAGGAAAGTTATAGAAACTTTTAATTTTATCTATTGGATTTATTTAGCAACTAAGTTGTGGGTGTCTGACTCATTTCGTGTCAAGTCAAAACGATAAATGACAATCGTGCATGCAATAACACATGATTGAGGGTCCTGCAGGGGGGTCTCGATCTCATTTCCAAGCCAGTTTTTCTCAAAATCCCAGTCCTAATTATGAGAAATCCCAGTGTATCAGATGAAAACATAAATCTCATTCCCTTTTTCTATTGTTTTAGAGACTGCAAATCCCTTTCCCAGTAACCAAATCCCATTTTCCAGCCTAAAATAACGCGAATCCCAGCTCCCATTTTACCCCTTCAGGACCCTCATGATTAACAAATTGAGCAAAAATCTAAACCTTACACACTTCTAAACTTCCAAAAAGAATCAGTGTAGATTTTGAAACACACTCTCAGATGCAAGCTCCGTAATCGCTTTGAGACAAGCGTCCATTATGATGGTTTTAACTTAGGTGGTTTTATAGTTAGCAGAAAATGAAGCAAAAAGTAGTCCAACTTTCGATTATAACCTTTCTGAAAATCAAGACAGACATTCATGACAGCTTTTTAATCAGCTGTTTAGCTGATTGACACACAGTGTACTTTCTATAGAAAAATATTATAACGTATATTATTCGGGTAAGGTCTTAACGTTCATAATTTTTGCAGGATTTCATCCTCACATGTTCTAAAGAGTTCTCTAACCGTATTTTTTGTGGGTTCAGTTTTAACTTAAACGCTGATTAGCTATTCTCAAAAACATTGCTCTAGGCTCCATAAATATCACTTTGCTGTTGACACCAGAATGAAAAGAGGTTAACGGCTGTGCAAACTAGAACGCTTGTTAAGCAAATTTGAATGTAAAATTGCACTTTTGCTCGCACAATTTAGAAGCCGTTCTCTGCTTCACTTGCAAAACTTCATATGGAAATAAACATTCCTTTCTTAGTCTCAGATTAAGTATTTTGTTTGCTTGTTCTTCAACCTCGACCGTTTCTGAGTCTCAACATTTGAATAAGAAATATTCTTGTAAAAGAGAAGAGTTTATTCAGCTGACTGTACAAGGTGTGCCTCTTACGAACATCACACAAAGCTATTAATGAAGCTACAAAACAAAACGCTTTTGAGTCATCAATGTGAAGGTTTCTAGCACCAAAAGATGCAGTGAAGCGCAAGATTTTTGCAACTGCTTTTGCAGCTGTATTGAGAATTAGAAAGACATTGCCCAGTTTATATTATCCGTATTGGCTTATATCCATACAAGCCCTCACTAGCACCGCCCTCGAAGTACCAAAAATCGATAAGCGCTCAAATCTCCAAAAAAATCATAAACTCTTTCAAACCCAGTTTCCGCTCAGTTTTAATCCAGACAACACGAGGACGAGAAATGCAGAACAGAATTTGAAAGAACAAAACAGAATTTAGGTAATACGTTGATTGATGGGCTAAATTCGTTTCTTTGTAATTATTCACTGGCTAACCGTGTTCTGGGTTTTAGATTCTGTTTCGTTTTGTTGTGGCGACTTTTGAAAATTTTAAAAAAAATTAAATTTAAATTTAAAAATTATGTTCGACTTTTTTGAATTTCAGGTGTACAAATCTAAGTTCTGTTGTTGCTTTTAAAAAGATAATGTTCTTGTTGACAGTCGGCTTTTTCTAATTTTGTTCCGAGTCTTAAATTTTATCCAGGATTTGCTTTGAAGCGTCAAATTGTATTCAAACTCTCCAGATTTTTGTGCGATGTTCTAAGCCTCACTCTGATTTTTTTAAAAGAGGGTTTGATAAAAAGAAATGTGAAGTAGATCATAATTTGAAAATAATTTTTGGCGGATATTACGCCTGGCCACCTCTGGTAACCGTAAGGACTAGTTGAAAACAGGTGGCCTTTATAAAGGAAAAATTACAGTGCCTGTGAAATGAAAACTTTATTTCCTCCGTGGATAGACCTTACTATATGAGGAATAGCGGTGAAAAAATTGTCAATTTTTTTATGGTTCTCTAGATGTTGTCAACTGATGACGTCATAAGTGTCAGTGAAAGGCAAAAAGGGATTTTTTTTAAATCTGCTGCCAATCCTTAATCTTTGGATGAATTTAAGCCAAAGTTGGACTGAAGACGTATTTCGAGATTTTCTTCAGAATAGTAGCAATTTTTCATTGTCATGGCAACAAACTCGGTTCAAGACCCCAATTCTTAAAAACACCTTTCTGCTATTCCAAAGCCTTTTACCAAGCTAATTAAACCAAATCTTTGTGATGTCAGTTGTTATAGATGTCGGACCTGCCGTTTCTATTCCAGACTTTTCATTCCCGGCCCGCGGTTTCTTGTAGACCGCTTCGGCGTGGCTGCTTTACAGAGGCTGAGGCGATTTTCCCCACAACTCTTCGCGCGCCCTACCATGCACCAATTCCAGATGCTGTAGCTGTGTCAGTTCGACGTGCGAAAATGTATTTGGATTTGGCTTATCTGGCCTGTTTTTGGCCTCTTTTTGCCAAAGTAGTATTGGTCAATCAAAGCCAGGGACGAAAAGCTCGGTCGATTTCCGTCAAAAAAAATTCATTTTGCCATATCTCACGAAAAAGAAAAATCTCACGAAGTAATTGAGCTTTCGTAAAAAAATGTTTTGTTTTAAAGCGCTTTTGCGATAAAATACTACCATTTCTTAATAAAAAAAATAGGTTAATAGACGCATTTCTAAGTGTTCAGTAACCTTAAGATGAGCCAAGCTTGCTGTCTACATTTTTTAAAAGCCACTAGTGGTCTTCAACGTCACAAAGTCTGGCTTAGGACAACCTATGTAATGGGTTTAGTAAGTGTAAATGGTTTTCCATGCTGTTTTAAAAACAGTTTCAGACAGTTTTAGTAAATGCTTTTTAAAAAAGGTTCGGTTATCAGCTTCTCTCGCAAGTACTAAAACATCTGTTTTACGTTTATACAGCTATTTAAAAAAAGGTTGCCATAGTCAATAGGCGATACTGGAACCGAAAGGAACTTATGGTACAGTCATAATGAGTGATAATGCACCCGTGAAGGTTGTTACTGTACGGCCGTGATATTATGATGAACCAGCACTCAATATTTTGCAATTTTAATGCTATAGCAGTAATATATTATTTGTCCTGCTTGAACCCACAATTCCTTTCGGTTCCAGTATCGACTATTTACTATGACAACCTTTTTTGAAATAGCTGTATATTATGGAAATGGCTTAAACAAAGACCAATTGCCACTCTAGTACGTACTGCATAATCATGAACAGCATGTCAGCCCAAGGTCATATAATTGTATGAATGAGTCGAGATATTTTAAAAAATATAATAGAAATATATCAATTATACAGCTATTTCAAAAAGGGTTGTCATAGTCAATAGTCAATACTGGAAGCGAAGGGAACTTTGGGTACAGTCATAATGAGCCTTAATGCACCCGTGAAGGTTGTTACAGTATGGCCGTGACATAATGATGAATCAGCAATCTATATTTTGAAGTTTTACTGTTATGACAGCAATAAATTATTTGTGCTACTTGAACTCCACAGTTCCTTTCGGTTCCAGTATCGACTATTTACTATGACAACCTTTTTTGAAATAGCTGTAAATCATTTTGAATAATCCGCCATATGTTAAGAGCACGAGTAGCCCTCCAAACAAAACGCTTGTACCTACTGCGCATGATTGTAAATTCCACTTTAAAATTTATAAATGTTTGGCATCAAGTCGAGGCAAGTTGAGTTTCTTCTATTTTTTCCTTTGGGCCTCGCCCTGCTAACTACGGATACGTGTGGTCAGGGCCTAAGACCAACACACTGTGTACAGTCTTTGAACTAAATGTATATTTCAATTAGACCACTTTTAATACATTCGTATGATTTTGACCAAAAATTATTGTCTTTCATCTGTTCATCAGTGACCACAAAATCTGCTTGCTTTAGTTTGATTGGGCATTTATAAGAACCGACAAATCTTTGCTGACGTTAACGTTTAAACGCAGATTCTGATCTTACGAGCAAAAATCCAACTTCGATTTTCAAATATAGTGTCCACAGAATGAAGGACCGAGACACAGCTCGCATTGCAAGTTTGTTTTGTGTATATTTAAACGAGGCTTCGAAAATATCAAAATTTGTTTAATATATTTTATTTAACTTTGTTTCTTTTGCTCAAGAGAAATAACTCTCGTCCAAGGAGCTCACAATGTTACAGACTGGGTTTAACTAAAATTAGTATTAACCAAACAGGTGGATAGCACTTTTCGCGCGCTCTGATTGGTTCATCAGAATAGGTATATCCTAGG
>JAOBRG010229650.1:3612-17025 GCA_027574985.1 Umimayanthus nakama | reverse complement strand
GGAGGGGGGGGGATGGGGTAGCCACCTCCATAGAAGCCATCTTGCCCTTGCTTCTGCCATATTGTTGTGTCATAAAGGATCATAGTCTGTTTCTCCATGCCTTACTAACAATAACCTTTCAATTCCAGAGGCTGGCTGGAGCGTGAGAACCAGAAGGAACTGAAGCCTGGCAGTGTTTGGTATCTGGTTTCCACACAATGGTGGAAGAACTGGAAACAGTATGTGAGTTACCAGGTGTGTTAGTTCAGTAGTATGTGCATCTGTGTTGTCTGTGCAAGGACATTAGTACATGTGCTGCTGTATTTCAAAAAGTTATTTTTTTGGAAGTACATACCATAACTGAAGATTCTCAGTATTTGAAACTTAATTGAATTTATAATTTAGTAAAACATACCACGAAATATTATAATTGCGTTATAGCCTCCTAACCCATTGGATGAGCCTATGTATCATGTATTTTGAACGGAAGGGCTCACATCCAGGGAGTTTGTTTCCAAGGGGCCTATATAAAGGGCACTTATATCCTTGGGGGCTTATATTCAGGGCCCGGTTTTTTGTAGGTTAGCGCTAACCCAGAGTTAAATTTTCAACCCAGGCTTGGGTTTGCCTACTTAAATATTGATTCGAGCTGCCATTTCGAGTTTATGTGATTGGATTTCCTTGGAGTGTTCTTCAGTAGTAATTTGGAATCACCAGAATGATGTTTTTTAGATTAACAAATTGTGTTTAGAGTTTTGCCTAACCCTGGGTTAAACTTAACTCATGTTCGAACAATTGGACCCAGGATGTTAAAACCGGAACACTAATTTGTTAACAGCTTTTTCTAATGGAAGGGCATAGAACAGAAATAGAATTTAATGTGGGACTTTATATCCATGGTCAACAAGGGCCAGTGACAGTTTTCTGAGTCCCCATAATGTTATATTCAAGCATCTATGAAACATGGGAAAGAACTGAAAGGTATGACAGCAAAGTTTGCTTTGCAGTATTTTTGTTAAAAATTACGCAATTAAAAGGATGGTGAAGAACATTTTCTTTTTGTTAACAAATGAATCACCAGATTGTCTTCATTTGATTTAGTACAGTTCTTGATGTTGACAACATGGTTGTTTTCGTTCTGGATGTAGTTTTTAACAAGAAGATCTTCAACAAGTGCTATCAAAAGGAATGGTGTGGTGGCAAATGGACAAGCAAAGGTGATTCAGGTCTCGGCCGCCAATCCTGAGCAGACATGGAGTCTGAGTAGCAGTAAACCCAGAACAATCAGTCGACGTGAGTCACAGCCTGCCATCACATCCACTTCATCAGTGGGACCAGTCAACAGCACTGCAAATGGACACTGCGTCACAGACACTGCTGGCACTTCCACTACGCCAGGGCCAGGCCCAGTTGATAACATTTCTTTGGTTGAGCCTGACACCAGGAAGGTATTAACAAGCCACTCTGTGTTAATTTTCTAGACCTTTTTCAATTTACCAGTTATCGCTGACTACAATGACTGTAGGCTGCTTTTTGCAGTGTTAGCCAGTGTTAGAAATTTGGAGTGAAAAAGCGTGACTATCAACATTATTCAGTATTATCACTGTCAAATCAGTCAACTGAAAGTAATAATTGTCAGCTTTATGACCCCCTCGCCCCCTCTCTAAGTTCCATTAGAAGTGTGGGTATTGCTACATGTAGTTAGCTTGAATACTGTGTGAACTGTCCTTTATATTTACATGTGTATAATGTGAGAACTACATGTAACTGCCCTTGATCTTTTCAGATTATGATCCTCACTGGTGAAGGTGGAAAACTAAAGAAGAACATCCCTTTAAGCCGAGGTCGAGATTTTGAGATTATCCCTGACCCAGTGTGGAGAGCTTTGGCCCAGTGGTATGGAGGGGGGCCAGCCCTCCCAAGAACAGTAAGAATGAATGCATTAAGATTAAACAAGAAGTGTCCAGAATTGACCTCCTTAAGGCTATATATATGTACATCAGAATGTGGGTTTTACTCTTTTTTGATAATTTAAACTTGTTTGAGATGATGAGAAATACCTATTAATTTTAATTTTTTTAAATTTTGGAATATATGTTTTTAGTTGAACGTAAACTTAAGGTATATTTTAAAGCCTTTTTCGAAAAGATTTGTTTGTACAAAACAACAAGTACAAGACTGTAATAATTAGTGTGTGGTTCTGTTTAGTTTGCACTGTGGGAAAGTTGTTTATAAATAATCCTTATTCTTGTTCTTGAGTTCATCAAGCAATGAACCTTAAGATAGTGTGTTGATGACCTCGTTTGAAAACACTGGAGTAAAGTGAAAAAGTGATGGGAAAGAAAAAATACTAGAATGTTCAAACAAGTCAATCTTCTGTTGAACAAAGCACAATTTGGTGCTTGGCTTCCCTAGTATCCTTTATCCTCTTCTGTTAACATCAAAGAAATTGTGTTATGTTGAGAGAACCATAACAACCATCTTCTTCAGCTTCACCCTGTTAATGTTTCAGCAAAATTGATCTGATTTTTGTTATTAAATACCAGGTCACTAGAAATTCATAGATTTCCTAGGGTTGACTGCCAGTTGGCCTCTCACTATCCTGTGTTGCCTGGAAAACAGAATGTCTGTAGTCTCTGTTTTCCTATAAGATCTCCAAGCAGCTGTACCCAGTTGGGACTTGTACAGATAAAATAGAACAGAATACATTTTTGACAAACATAATTACTATTGTCACTTTCTGATTAAGGTTATCACACCAACAAATGGTGACCCTACTCCAGAACTGGAGCTGTTTCCAGTCTGCTTGCGTCTGTATCGCCATGCTCCGCCGCCCACTAGAGGAGGGGGCAGTATTACCACATGGACAGGTGTCGGCTTTGGGCTGAGCAGCTTTGGGTTTGGCTCCAGTAATGTGACCCACGCCCCACCCAAGAGGTACTTGGCATATTTGGCAACCTTTAGCAGGATGAACACATTGCAACAGGTTGGTATACGTAACGATTTAGTCAGTTTGATAAGACAATCCTTACCACATTTTCACAATTTATTCAAGGAGGTTTATGACAAATCTGTTTGAATAAAGATCCATGACATAAGACAGGTCTGTTTGATTGAAGATTCATGATGAGGCGGTTTGATTGGAAGTCGATAGAAAGCTTGTTTGATTGAAGATCTTTTAAAAAACCGTTTGACTGAAGTTCCATTGTCACAAGCCTGTTTGCTTGAAGTGTTAATTTTGCTACAAAGTATTCCTTCATTGTGGCAGATCACTTTGACCAATCAGAGCACTTTTAGACTGCGCCCTTTTTCTGTATTTTATTGTCATAACTAATTTTGTATTTCAATTTAGTTATTTCCTATTCCATTTGCAATACTATATCGTAACTGTATCAAATTTGCTTGTAGCCTTACTTTTTTGTCAGATAATATAACATGTTATCCTAATTATTTTTACCTCCTTCCAGGTGTTTGATTACTTGTGTGCCAGACTGAGAATAAGGCCAGAGGACATGCGACTCTGGACTATGGAGGAGGAGGTAATAGATTTGCACAATTTTATGATAAAGATCTGTACCTTGTAGGTGCTATCGGATTATAATTAAGCAGATGAGAGTAACAGAATGTTTTTAGTAAAGTTGCACCAGAAATCTATTAGAATCATTTTGTTAGAAGAGTTACCATACATGTAGCTCAATAAAATATCCGTATGGCACCTCAAATGAATTTGAAAGTGTGTCATATCTTGTTCAGTAACACTAGTGCTTATGTTTCAGAATAAGTTACATCTTCTAGAGGAGGATAACTCCACTCTAGAAAGTTTAAGCATCAAGGATAACCACGCCTTGCTCATTGAAGGTTTGTTTGTACACTGCTTTGGTATCTCAGTAAGAAGAGGTTCTTTGAACTGCATAATATTAAGTAAGTGTAACCATAGATCTAGATTTACCATGTGATTACTAGTAATTTTTGGCTTCTTATGAAATAAATCCACAAAAAATGAAGCGAAAATAAGTTGATTACAAATGAAACTAGAAAAAATGCTTTTAAGCCAAAACAGGAACTTATCTCTGGTAAATATACCTTGATTTACTTATTTGGGTATTATTTTTGATGGGAAATTGTACAATACAAATCAGGATCATGACTTTCTTAGGATTAGAATCCCTTATGTTTAGACACAAAACTGTGGTGACTTCCTTCAGTCCGTCTCTTCAGGGAGTAATTGCCTTGTACATATATAAAGTCCCAAATTGTGTTTCTAACTTCTCTTATTAGTTGAACAGGGACGTTTAAATTATTCTTTTTTGTAACAGAGATTCGAAAAGAACTGGACTATGTTTAGGAAAGGTTCTGTTGTTTATACATGTGTGGTTTTTCATTTCAAGTTATGGATGGTGCAATGTTCCTTTGGGCTGTGTTGGTTGCATTGTTTTGATGTACAATAGGCGGTGCACATTCAGAAATCCCACAAATTGAAACAAAACTGGTTGAAACTTGAAATTTGCATTGCTTTTAACATAGTCATTTAATATCTTCCAAACTAATAGAAGCTGCATGGCCTTTGGACTTCCTGTACTCTGGGACGCTTTCGAAAACCCTGTTTGTGTATCTTACCTACATGTGGTGCAGCATTTTGCTGTTATGTTCTGGTTTAGAGTGGTTCTTTGTTTTGATGGAAAGTATTGAAAAGAAGGATGCTTGTCAGACAAAACTGGTAGTGTTTTTTGTGAGTCTTTCTTCTGATAGCTTAGACGAAGGTCATGTAGTTGCTACTTTCACTTTATTTGATGCATGCTGTGACTGAATTGATTGTGCTAAGAATGCTGGGAACCAAGTTTTACACACTGTGTATTGTTAACCAAACTCTATCTCAAGAAAAATGCACAAAAAAGCTAACGTTTTTAGCCGTGCAAGTTTGCATTTTGTGACGTAATGTAAAAAGGTGTATTATCTTAAATCCCAGTTGTGCCTGACGAGGTTGTGACATGATCCTGGCGGACAAAACCGCTCCGTAGTTACTTATTTCATGTTTCATGCCATAAGAACCTCATGTTTGCTACTTGTAGTATTTTGATTTATAGTCAGTTGATATGTACTTTGATAAATTTTTGTGTTGGTGCTCCAACGTTTTACCTTATTTTAAACTCTTCTGTATATCCACACAAAGCCTTATCTTTCTTACTGTTGTAGTAACAGAGAGTCGCTCTATGTACAGCTATTGATTAGCAAGTTTCTTATTTTCCTTGATTGTGGAATGTTGATCATTTGCAGTTCGTAATCGGGATATGAGTTGGCCAGAAGAGATGTCTTCCCTGGCTGCTAGCAAGAGTTTGAAGGAGAAGTTGAACAATGGTATGACGTTTACTATAGATATATTAGTGTTCTAGCCAGCTTTAAAAAATGACAGGGCGCCCTCGTGAAAACCTCAAAATATTGGTTTTTTACCTCAAATCTTAATTAAAACAATGTACAGGATCACATAAAACGACAGAGCGCTGAGGAAAACAACAGGGCACACAGAAAAACAACAGGGTGCTGCGCCCTATCGTTTTTGCCTAGCTTAGAACACTCTATATGCAAACTAGATAACCAACTTATAAATATGAAGTGATTATTTCAAATAAGATTCATTTTAGATCTGCCTAAAGTTACTGTTAGTCTAATTTTTTGCAGTATGTAAATAAAACATCCATTTTATGGTTTGTCGTCTTGTACACAGTTTGCCCAAGTTTGTGGCTCAGACTTGCTTGAATTTTGTTTCATATATTTCAATGGAGTTTCATTTGAGGTATACAAATACATGTATATACAAAGTTTACTTCTACATGTATGTGTTCATGTTTTTATAGATCTATAAATCATAACTTAATTTTAAAGTTTTTGGATACTTTTAGGTTTTTCCCTTAACAGTACTAGTCAATGTTGAGTAGTCAATCAGAAGAATACTACAAGTTGTAACAATATATCAGAGATTGTCCCTTAAGTTCTGTTAGTCGGAAAAAAAAACTTTTGGCCTTGGAAACCTTTCAAGAAAAACTAGATTTTGTGACAAAATTCCTTTAAAGCTCTTTAAATTTTGGTAATCTCAGTTATGCAAGAATATATGCAACCAAAAAAAACGCTCATTTTTTTTTAAAATTCAAAGCAATTTTTGCACGTTGGAATTTGGTAAAGAGAGAGGTTTTTTGAAAAAAAAACATATGAAGATCTTGAAACGGTTCTTAAAGTTTACTCTCGACTCAACCAAATATTGTGTTACAAACTCTGATATACTGTTTGGTAACCACCAATTTCAGAAAGATTAATAGTTTGCGAATCACACAGAATGTTCAGGGTTTTCAGTGCTTACATTCCAGTAACAAGTAACTGACTTTATACTGCAGAACCCACAGAAAAAGGTGCAACAGGACTTAGTAACCTTGGCAATACATGTTTCATGAATTCAGCCCTTCAGTGTCTTAGCAACACCCAGCCACTTACTCAGTATTTTGACGGTCGATGTCACTTGTATGAACTAAACAGGTTTGTGAATTCAATTGATATTAGGTATAGGATCTAACTTTCGCTTACACCAAAGCCATTCCAATCCTTTAGATTGGAAACCAGTTTTTCATAGACAGTAGACATGTGTTTTCTTTTCTTATTTTATCTCCTAGTGGTGCAGCCTTGTTAATATAGTTACAGTTTAGCCAACATTCACCGCTGACATCGTGTTTCCTTGTAGAACAAACCCATTGGGTGCCAAAGGTCATTTAGCACGTCGTTATGGTGACTTGGTTGAAGATTTGTGGAGTGGAAGCTCAAAAAGCTTGGCCCCTTTGAAACTAAGGGTAAGTAAAAATTTGTAAAATGAGTGATGACAAGGAATATTGTGGAATAATTAATTTACCCGTAGTTACACGTATGTAAAGTTCTTATTTTTTATTGTTTAGTCAAGCTGCCAGATGAGGGAAATCATAAAGGATTTTGACAACTCATTGATGAATCCCTAACACTACAAGTTGTCATTAGTGTAACTACGTTTTGGTATCATAATGATGATAGTAATAATAATAATAATAATAATAATAATAATAGCAATAGTACTAGAAATAATAATAATTACAATAATTATGACAACAGTTTTCGAAGCATCAAGAAACAAAACCTATTAAAGCTTGATACACTTTATTGTATTTCACGTCCAGATATGGAACAGTTTGTAGTTAGGGGTCATTCATTTCTTATAGGTAGCATGACCCCCCCCAAAAAAAATTCCCATTAGTGCCCCCCTCAAACTAGTACATTTATCAGCATAAACCTCCTTTCCCCTCAGTTTTAGGATGGTCCCCCTTTCTGCTCAAAAATTTTTGGATGCCCCCGCAGAAACCACCGCCTCCCCTACCCATAAGAAATGAATACATGTATGTGACAAAGATTGATGGTAAAATCTTATGGTAAAACTGTGTCTTACTGTTTCTTCATGTTTGAGCGTTTTTTCAGTCTGTAACATGATAACACTTTATAAACCAACAGTGGACAATAGGCAGATACGCGCCACGATTCAATGGATTTCAGCAGCATGATTCACAAGTAAGTTATGTTTCCACTTTCCACACAGTGTGGTGACGAAGGGTAGCTAATCACGGCTGCTAATTAAGTTTTGTCAGCATCGGTCACCCAGACCAATAACCAGGAAATTTATTGTTCATGGCACAATTTCACCGGCGAAAAATGCAATTGGGTATCAATATGAATTGTTTTAATTAGCATTTTGTTTGCAAGAAAATATGGTTGCATAGTAAAAGGTGTACAGATATACACATTTCGGAAACTAAGTTTTTCCAGCACTTGTCTTCACGGCCAGTGTCTAGGAATTTTAGAAGCCCTACAAATGTTTCAGAAGTCCTAATAGGCTCATTTATACAAACACTTTGTGCACAAAAAGATTAAGTTGCGAAACAGCAGATGTGCAAATACATCTCGGAAACTAACAATGATTCACTGAAAACAGTTTCAGACTTGGAGTAGTTTCACATTGTTATTATTGTGGGAGCGTTTTTTTTAAAAAAAACCTTGAATTAGTATACAGTGAGCTTTTCAGTAAAGCAAAATGTAGGTGTTGGGAATGCTGTAAGTTGCTTTGGAAAGGTAAGAGAAGTGGGTTTTGGTTGGATGGAATATGATTGGATGAAGTTTGTTGGGACACAGGTAATAAATTATCGAAGTAAGTGATGGCTTGCCACTTCTGTTGATAACCATTGTATACTC
Source organism: Umimayanthus nakama (assembly GCA_027574985.1). Lineage (NCBI taxonomy): Eukaryota > Metazoa > Cnidaria > Anthozoa > Zoantharia > Parazoanthidae > Umimayanthus > Umimayanthus nakama. Next base: position 8,793 of record JAOBRG010229650.1, on the reverse strand, counting down.
TGGGTTTTATGTAGTGACATTTAATGTGTGACATTTCCCACAGGAGTTCCTGTCATTCTTGCTGGATGGTTTGCATGAAGATTTAAACAGGTGGGTGATAGTTTGGAGATTGCCTTCCAGCGTGAACGTTGAGGCGTTGTGTTGTAAACAACTTTATGTGTGAACTTATACCTTTTCTGCAGGGTACATGATAAACCTTATGTTGAACTGAAGGACAGTGATGGGAGACCAGATGAAGAGGTTGCTAACGAAGTAAGTTGCACTTTGTAACTGCTTGCCTTCTGTGTTGTCACCAATGCCAGATCTAGTCGGTCTATTAGTCTTTCATTTATCTTCTCCTTGTGAGGCATTAAATGAAGGAGCTGTTTACCAGTGAAAATAGATTATGACGTCAGTCCAACCAGTTTACAACAAATGCAGGTCAACCATTGATAAATAAACCTGAATAAAGACTGGCATTTGCTTTATCCAAGCTGTGAAAATAGTTATAACAAGTGAATGTTTCATTTTGGCGAATAAACTCTTAAATCCCTTGGCAAAAGAACAACTGAGTTTTCAGATTTTTTTCTTACTCTGTTTTGTCCTTTTAAAACTACGTAATGGTGTTTGTGAATGTTGGCATCTGTCAAGGATCTACAAAGTACATGTAACCGTCTTCAACATAGCCATTTCGATTTGTTTTAGGACAAAAGTACCGCCCATCCACTAGGGCCATTTCCCAAATGGTCTAATATATGTCAGTTCTACTGTTTGGAAGTATCAGAAATGACAGCTAACGTTTGTGTAATTTATATGGATGTGCATGACTGTATCCCAAGCTACAGAAGATTCGTTAGTTGTATATGCCGATCGGGTCAACAGAAGAGTGCTTACATGTACACAAAGGCTGGGAAACCCAAGAAAATGCCGGTTACTATTGGTGTATAGTCTTTGGTGCATACAAAACTTGTGAATGTATAGAGCATTACCGTTGAAACAAACTTCGTCCATTTTGTTCACTGTGCTGTCATCATGCAGTATGTCTTGCATATAGCACAAACTTTAAGAGAAATTGGGACCTTTACAAAGCACAGAATTGGATAAAAACAATAGTGGTTAATTTTACACAAAGTTTTCACATAGTTACGTTTATTTCCAATTTTTGGCCCTATGAAACAAGATAGTGGTGTCAACAAGTGACTCGTGCTAGTAATGGTTTCTTCAGTTTGAAGCCAAAAAAGAAAAAAAAAACTTGAATTTATTTGTTTTTAATAGTTGAAAGCTTTCTGGAGCTTTTTATTTTATTTTGAAAAAAAGAAAAAAGAGATTGCAAAACTGTAAAAGATGTTTCACCAGGTCCCTTGTTAAAGTCTGTAAAGCAATAAATACGCCACTTGAAAACTTTTAGTTAAGTTTGAACCATTTTCTTTTACGAGAAAATTAAAAATTCATTAGGCTGAGGAAACCAAAACAGCGTGTTTATCTTTTGTTTCGTTAACATTTTAGTTTACTGTATAATACGAATACTTTCCATTTTGGTGATCTGCTTTCCAGGCCTGGGACAACCATTTGAAGAGAAATAAGTCAATTGTGGTTGATCTCTTTCAAGGACAGGTATGTTGATTTGTTTATTTGTTGTTTGTTAATTTGTTTGTTACGCGCATTGAGTATTTTATAGAAGTGTGAAATGTAAGCACTTATTATAACTACTGTTATTGTTATTATTTACCATGCATCCATGCATGCAAAGTAGTGCACCTCTTATTTTCTGTGGATCTCTCACTTACTGTTGTCCACTTATTTTCCTAGGCATCCGTCATTTTTATGATCTTCTCATTTATGTTGTACTCATTTTCTTGACTCTTATTTTTCATGGTTTCTGGCTTTCTACAGTCTTCACTCTGTGTGGTTCTCTCATCTAGTATGGTTCAGTCGTTTTACAACTGTTAGATAAGAAGAGATCACGATTTTGCCTCATAACTCTTCTAGTACTAACTGATCCCTTTAACTGGTCGCAGCTGAGGTCGCAAGTCAAATGCCTTGAGTGTGGTTATACCAGTGTTAGGTTTGACCCGTTTACATTTCTGTCTTTGCCGCTCCCCATGGACAGCTCGATATATATAGAAGTTGTTGGTGAGTATGCATTGTAAGGAAAGGAAGAAATTAAAAAACCGTTTAGCTGGTAAAATGCACCTACTTTCTTAGAAACAAAGTTTTATATTTTCTAGGTAAAAGTTTAAAAAATGCCAATAGTTTCGGGGGTGGAAGCGGAATCTTGAATCATGAATCACGGCTAAAAAAAGTGAAGGAATCATAAATCGCAATCATCTCGCGGGCAATGAATCATGAATCATGGACAAAAAAATGAATCTTGAGTTTTTGTCTCATGATAACACAAATGAATCATGAATCATGAAAACATTCTAAAAATGAATCATGAATCATTGGTCGAAAAATATCTGGGAATAACGAATTATCATCCTGGAAAGATTCCCCTTCCATCCCCTAAATAGTTGTTGACTGAAACTTGTATTACTTTGTCAAGTTTTAAAATTTTTTGACTTGGGGTGTTTTATACCTGAAATAGATTGGAAAAAATGATAACTTTACTTTTAAAGGGCAACATTTACTATAACATATTAAGTTTAAAATGGTCTTTAAAATACAAACGATGCTAATATTTAAGACACTGTACACAATTATACTACACCTTATTCCCACAAAATTCCTTAAAATATCCTTTCCCCTCTCCGCTTCCGCAAAAACAGGAAAGAAAATCAGAAACACATGTTGAGTAAACCACAGCTAGTCCAAAAGCTAGAGTAGGAAATAGAACTATTGAGAAAGAGAATGAAAGACAAAATAATAAGAAGGAGAAGAGTGAAGAGTAAGAGTGAGAACAAGAACAATCATGAATATGGGAATAAGAATTTTGATACTGAAAATAAGAATTAAGGTGAAAATGAAAGTAAGAATGAGAATCAATGCAAAAATCAGAATAGTGATTAGAAAAGGTAAATAATTATAGTAAGTTAAAATTTATTACAATTAGAATTAAAACAGTACAGTATGGCAAAATATAGATACTCACAATTGTCATGTTCTTGAAGCAAGTTTTTTACAAGGATCAGTGCCCGGACTGGTTTGATAGTACGATAAAACCAGCCCTAACAACAACATGTGTGTCTGTCTCCAGTCATCCACCTGGAGGGTACCACACCAACAAAATATGGACTTCTTCTCAGCAACGATAGTCGCTACAAAGTACTGAAGAAAGAGTTGTCAAAACTCTGTGGACTTGATCCTACACAGCTGTTGTTGGTGGAAATATTTGGAGCAACTGTGAAGGTACTATATGTTGATGTGGTGTTCTAAGCAGATAGATTTGAAGGGAGAAGATGATAAAAGCTAGTTGTGATATTTGGGTTAACATCTTGTCAGTTTTTCTTAATTACGTTTTTGGTGAAAAACTAACGGGTTCTGGAAAGACAACAGTTTGTGAATAATTGTTTCTTTCACATTTAACCACCATCTTGCTTCTTGCACTTCTCGTTCTAATTTCTTACGTTGTAAAATTCTGGATGCCTTGAAAATTTTACAATACAGCAATGGTGTTTCAGATTAAAACAAAAAGTGGTAGCAACATGAAATATAAAAGCAAATATTACCAGCAGTTTTCCCGATTGGTGTTTTTTTCCCCGAGAAGATTCTGTTTTTTGTAAGCAAACCCTTTGTTTTTTGCTTGAAAGAAAATCAATTCCAAAAGAAAAAGATTTAGAAGCAAATGGCATAAGAAAACAGGGGGCGTTGCACCTTGTCTGTTCTGCTTGAGTAAAACACTAAGGTAAATCCTTCAAGTCCGGATTCGTTCTCGGAGCAGCAATATATGTCTACTATACATGTTGGTATATAGCTTCTATACAGAGATATTGGCAGTCTTCTTTAAGTGGCCCTAAGCCTGTCGTAGTATGGCTTCAAAAAAGAGTCGTTTATACACACAGTTTTGTTGTACAGCGAATACATAAATAAATGTAGGCTCAAACCATTTTTGCATGTATAAGAAATGTTTTCTGCAGAAATGAATTTGATTGGACATCAGTTATTCACAGATTTATTAAAGGGGTTTTTTTTATTTGCAACTAACAGTGTTTTTGTGGTCAATCTGATATATTCCATTTATATTGATTTGTAGAGTTTGCCATCAGATACCCAGAAAATCAGGACAGCTCTTGGAGGCAATTTGTATGCGTATGAAGTTCCTTTACCATGTAGTGATATTTGTGAGAGTGACTGTGAAAGTCCAAGGTCACCAAACCCTGAAAGGAGGGGTGACATTCAATCTGAAAGCTTGCAGGTCGAGCAACTTGATGCAAACAACAGTTCTGCAAATGCACAGACAGTTGTGAATGAATCGTATTGTGATGAAATCAAAGTTGTAGAAATAAAAGACACAGTATTTGTAAGTGATCCAAAAAACATTAGCTGCAGTACCTCAGAAAACAACCAGCAGGATCGGCATCTAAGAATCAAGGAGAACTGGTTTAATGACAACAGAAAGAAGAAACGGCCAAGTAATCCGCTGTTTAGACTTAGCCCAAAAATGAAGAAAGAAGTAAGTCCAAAATTTTCAGCAACATTTTCACTTGGTGGAAGACTTCGCAAATCATCGTCTTCATCATCGTCAGAGGAAATGAGTCAAGGCTCGGCTTCTTCCGGTGCAAGCACAAACACAGACTCGGGCATTAGTTCCAACACTGCAGATCGTTCTCCATCAAATAACAGACTTCATGTTCCAAACCAAAGTTTGGGCTCTTCAAGGAACTCTAGTATCTCGTCGATAGGGAACCACTCTCCTAGTGTAGGGCCAGCACCTTACCTTGGCCACTGCTTCAATGGATTTGTTGTTGTCCTTCATCGGAAACTGGTGAGTCATTATTATCGCATCAGCTAAATTCTTGATTTGATTATGGATAATGGCTCAGTGACTATCTTCGTGTTGCAACTGTTTAACTGTCGTGAATGTGCTTTTGTTATGAAGCTTTCCGTTAAACGACCTATCAACTTGTATTTATCTAGTAAACGGTGTGTGTATCTATCCATCCATCTGTCTGTCTGTCTGTCTGTTTATCTATCTATCTATCTATCTATCTATCTATCTATCTATCTAATTATCTATCTCTCTATCTATCTATTCATCAATCC
>JAOBRG010229539.1:0-17026 GCA_027574985.1 Umimayanthus nakama | reverse complement strand
TATATTATTATTATTATTATTATTGTTATTATTATTATTATTATTATTATTATTATTATTGTTACAATAATTTAATAAGGGGACGCAACAGGGGAGATTTTGGTGGTTAAAAGGGGAGTTACAGATGATGTTTAAAAGGAGAAAAAAATTAATAGAATACAAAAACACTTCCCCTAAGCGAGCAAGTGCTACTCCTCGGATAGCATACGAGCTGACGTTCGTCCTTTGAATGTTAACTCCAAAAATTAATACTACACTTACCTAAAATTTATAAAAACTCAGAAATCCTTCAAAATCAACAGTTCGCCCCCTACTTTTCTCCCAAATTATCTTTAAAAATTTTCAAAAAATTTGTGGCATTGATAAACTATAATAATGTATTCCTATGATATAAATTTGTGATTTTTATAATTTAAACGGAAGTACCAGTCATTATGACGTTATTGAGCCTGAAAATTGGACCTTACCCAGTTGCTCCCCCTTAACACTCAGAAGTTAAAACAGCGGGATATTACAAATAAATGAATAGGTATACAAATTATTGAGTGCAGGCCACTTGTAAATAACCATAAAGGCTTATCGAGACAGGTGGCCTTTAGGTAAGAAAAATTAAAGTTAGAAAAGTTAAAGTAGGAATACAGAATTAATACTGAAAACATTCTAATTGTTGTTGATATGTTTAAGCCAAAATACAAAACAAAGACAATAGAAACATGATACAAAGAAGGAAAAAAAGAAGAAAAAAATCTGTAATGCCAAACAAAGTTAGCGACGAAGAAATTACAAAAAATACTTGCAGCATAAGTATATGGCGAGCATGAATTGACTTGCTTAAGAACAGATAAATATTCGAAAATGAAGCGTAGTTGTAATTTAACTGCAAATTGATTTAACAGTTTGCGGTTGTCAGTCCTTCTTGTCATCTGCCCGACCAGACTGAGCTTGACTCTGTTTAGGGCGTGTTCGATTGACTCTATTCCGGAATAGGAATAATAGACAGAATAAAAACTTTGTTCAATCTTTTGGCCACAATTCCTACGAAGTTAGAAGAAAATCACAACTAAGTTATATATCTAGTCAGAGTTATTACTTTTAACTGGAAATTTGATTGTTCTGCGAATCAAGAGATAATTTTGAAATTTTATTCGTACTCCGGAATAGATGGAATAGAGTCATGATCAATCAAATGCACCATTAGCCCAATACTTCTAGGTACACTGCAACAGTAGTCGTTTTTAACTGAATTCTAAAACTGGTATTTGTGACAACTGAGTTTTTCTAAATGAACGAAGAAGTTTCGACCAGCTTTTCCTGATTGGAGTTTGCCAACTTTTTCTAAGTCAAATTCTTGCGTGCCTGTCCTTACATATAACTGTCTTTCATTACGTTAATTTCCTTCAGTTTTTACCGGGTGCAACGGACTTCGGCAAATTAATTGTTAGGTGTTTTAACTCTTTGATGCTTAAAAGCATCCTCAACTTGTAATGCGTGTGGGTTTTTCTCAACATGTGTTTTAAATGGCGGAAACAGTAAGCCTTTGATTATTTGTGATTTCGATGAGTAACGGGAGTTCGCTTTGTTTTTTCAACCTTGATCCCCACTTTCAGGCCCGTAGGCAGGGGGGTGGGTGGCAACCCCCCCCCCCCCCCCAAAGGGCCAAAAACATCCACCTGATGCGATGATCAAATGTTTAAAATGAGACAAAATGACGTGGTAGTGGTAGGAGTGACCGTTTCTTGGCATTTCTAGCAGTTTGAGGACCTCAAATTTCAAAATTTTTCCGAGGGAGTATGCCCTTGGAACCACCTATAACCTTTTGTCTTCCGAAGTTGCATGGTCTATTACACCTCCCGCTTCTTAAGGTATGCACCACCCCCACAAAAAAATCCTTTCCCATTCGGGGTGCGTTCGGAATTTGTTCGGAATCCGTCGGATTGTCATACCCAGACCCCAAAAATGCTAGAACGCGCGCACAACTCCCGTACCCAAACCCACAAAAACCAGGCCGCGCGGCCTATCAATCGATCAAGCCTGGTAAAACAAGAGCAGAACAAAAGGTAAATTTAAAGTCTTATTAATTTTTGTATTAGACACTTGCAGGATGTCGGAGCTCCGTGTGTTTGGTTTGGCACAGTGTCCCGAAGTCAGATAGTTGTCATATGTTCGGTAAATCATATTGCAGTATGTTTTGCAGTAGTTGTTACAATAACTTGTGCTGTTCTAGACCATGTCATCCACTTGAATCAGGCACTATCTTGCTGGTCGTCATGCCATGTACTTCCTAACAACTTCCCTCGACATTTTCATCATCTTGTTGTTGTTTTGCTCTTGTTATTATTACTATTATTATTATTATCACTATTATTTTTAGTGTTATTATTAGTTTTGTTGTTGTAGTTCTTCTTTTTCTTCTTCTTCTTCTTCTTCTTCTTCTTATTAGTAGTATTACGATTTCCTCCAATCAAATTGGCTCTATAACCTCTTCAATACTCACTCATTCGTCTGAACTGCTAACTGCATTGAGCTTTTTTTATCGGAAACCTGAATCTGACATTTTGGTTTATGAGCCAGTCCAGTCGCAAGTAGGAAACTGAAATGTGATAAACTGGTATCCTTAGGACTCTGTGTTGTCACGCTTTAGACTCAACTCAATCCTAATAACATTTGTATTATTATTGTTATTATCATTATTGTTGTTAATATTATTATGAAAGTACAGGATTTCTGGATGCCCAGGTAAATTTTACCACATCAGCTGGGGGTAAGCAAAACCAACCGCTGTATCCTGTAATCATTGGAAAAATTCTTAAACCAATAAATTGTTCTTGTAGTAGATAACGTTCATTCAAATAAGTTATTTAATTATTATATTTTATTTATATTTAGAGACTAGTTGTTATTATATACATAACTATAAAACCATTATTGTTATTGTTGTTGTTTTTATTATTATTATATATTGTTATTATTATTACAATTACTATTACTACTAGCTGTTTGGAGCTATCCGCTTAAATGTTCTACCTAGCTGCTTGAATATATTCCCGAGGAACTGTACGATTGGATGTCTTATGAGGGAAAAAGGGAGAGAATATTCGTAACTCTACTTGGCCATTATGTCAAGCAAACGCAAAAACCAAAGGTGAAATGGACAGAACAAACGAGTAAGGATGTTTTGGATTGCAAGAGAAGAGCCAAAAGGAGACCCGCGGCAGACATTCTATAGACAGATATTGAAATTGAAAGAGGACTTGCTGAGCTTTGAAAAAATTCAAATTGTCCTTAGTAGTTGGACTAGTGAACAAGGGTATTTAAATTATTTGTTTTTTAACGTTTTGAAAAATTTTATAGCTTTTTGACTTTTGACATTTTAACTAGAGTTTTATATTGGTAAATTGTTTTTTGTATACATTTCAGAGTTTTTAAGAAAAATATTGAAATAAAAATTATTGGTTTTTTTATTAAAACATATTATTATTATTATTATTATTATTATATATTAGTATTATATATGGTTAATAGCATTCTAGATTGCACTGATACTATTTGTTTGTATATATTTTAAAGTTTTAGAACATTTTTGAAATAAAGTCATGTTATTATTATTATTATTATTATTATTATTATTATTACCGTTATTATTATTATTATTATAATTATCATTATTATTATTATAAAGTATTCTTGATGAACACTTACAGCAATGAGCAGAATCAAATTCTAATATCAGTGGCAGACACAGAACGGTCGTAGATGAGGTTTCTTTTGAGCGATACACTTGGGTTGATCGCCGTAAGAATCGATTCGACTAAATGAGCTGTAGACCTCATATTCACCCACATAGTTTACCCTGAACATTGTCTCATAAATCCCTCCTCCAGGGCTAGTCTTGAACTGGATTTGATAGATACACTCGGTTTCTTTATCCATTTCTAGTGTTTCTTTGCTTGGCATTCTTTGATCTGCTTTTAGGATTTTGTAGAGTTTTAGTTTTTTACACAGTGGCGAAACCTCAGGATCTGAAGTAAGTTTCCTGTTTATGTTCTGCACAGCGGACTCCGCCCCGATCATAACATGCGTGTGAGATACACTGACCGAGCGCCATATTAAACACGGACAGTAGAGTTCAGGTATGCCTGCCTGTGCGCATGTTCGATTTGGAGACAGAGGTTTAAAAAGGGTTGAACCATGTGATTGGTTCCAAGTGGGCGGATGATCGTTGAATGATGACAAATGTAAGAATGTCGCGTGGAAATCAAGATGCGAGGTGATGGTTCTTGTGTTCTGTTTGAAGTTCTCAAATTTGTCTGCGTATCGCTCTTTGAACCAAGTCGGCAAGGTAACAGACATCATTGGTAGCCTTTCCTCCAGTTTTCCTTGCAGTTTACCTCGTATTTCACCAAATCTAGCTCCGTGGTCTCCCATCATTATAAACATCGTTTCGTTTAGCAGGTTTTCCTCTTTCAGAGACCTCAGGTAGCTGACTATTTCCTTGTCTGCTATACTCAATAGAGTTAACTCTCTGTGGCAAAGATCTGAGAGATGAACAACACCAAATTTTCTCCTTCCTGGGTAAGCCTTCATGAAGCTCTTGAGGTAGTTCAAGTGGACAGTCACCTGGGGTTCCGAGTTAATACACAGTCCAAAGTGGCTCTTCCAGAACGTTCTCCCGTAGTGATCTGCTGGAGGGTGTTGAAAGCCGAGCAAGCGAAGTTGGAACGTACCTTGAATTGAGAATTGAAAATGTTTCAAATCAGATAGCACTGGCACGAATACGTTTCACAGTATAGAGCACCAACATTTTATTTAACATTTGTAGAACTACACCATAGTAGTTTAAGCTAAACTGCGTGTCAATTTATCATGAGCACTGATAGTTTTGTTCGTTGGAAGTTGCGAGCGCAGTTATTAAATGACATGTAAATAACAATCTTACCAAGTTGTGGCTGGTCTTCACTGTAAAGCGTTGCAAATCCATTTTTCTTCAGATTCTTGAAAATAAATGGCCACGAATCAATCGGACCCGAGTTAGGCTGTCCACGTCTTCCTTCTCCAAACACTTTCAAGTTTTCACCCAAAGACCGTCCTGTCAACAGGGCGGCCAAGTTTGGTGTTGTAGCATCTCCTACAATAGAGGAGCCCTTGAAGATTGTGGAGTTCATTTCGTCTGTAAGAAAAGCGTAGGACTCGGGCAGCATGCGCTGGAAATGGGCGTTGGACGTTCCGTCAAATATGACAACGATGATGTTCAGTGGTGCGTCTTGTTTGTTGCTTATTAAAGGCCGCTCTAGTACTTCGGATTTCTCCACCACGGAGGCATGGAGGTGTTCATGTATTTTACCGTCGGCCAAGTACGTGATAACTCGCCAAAAGTCGTCTTTGACCACGGTGCTTGACATTGTTGGTAAAAGTGTAACTTTATCGCCGTATCCAGTGAGGTAGTCGCTTCTACGACGAATGGGAAGAGCATCGATTCTTTTCACATCTGTAAACAAAATGCGTAAAGAATTATACTATGTATGATATAAAACATGTTGAGTTATGTAATCAGATTTATAATGGAAACTCGAATGGGCAAAGATGATACTTAGGTTGAAGCATACGAACATGCAGACAGACATAGATAGATAGATAGATAGATTTTAATACCCCGCAAACCGAATTGGAGACCCCCTCTCCCTGTTTGTCTGTCTGCTTGTCTTTCTTTCTTTCTTTCTGTCTTCATGACTGCATATCTGATTGTTATAAAAGGTTTGAACTCTATCGTTTCTTCCATTTCAAAACGTTCTTGTCATCATTCAAATCCTAAGAACATAAGTCTCCAACTCTGTGTACACGGATTCCGTACTGTTGATTGAAGGCACCCTGTCTTCAATATGTCATTGTTACTGTCTCTGTTCTACCATTTCATACCGTTCTTGGCATCATCCTTGATCCTTAGAACACCGTTCTCCAACTCTGTGTACACGGATCCCGTGCAGTTGATTGGAGGCCTCCTCTCAGCAAAGCTCAATACGTCTTTGTGAAAAGGATCCAACTGTGGCAGTTTACATCCGGGATCTGATAATCTGTGAAAGTTCTTTAGTGGTACTGCGCACGTCAGGTTGAACAAAACTCCTACAAGCAAGACGATAATAATCTCTTAAACTAGCGTTTTGCTAAACAGATGTCCCTGTTTAAAGATTGTATAAATAGAATATATAAAATATCAATAATAATAATAATGTTCTTTATTCCTCATTACAAAAAGTACATATCCTACGTTACATACTTACGTTACTTGTACTAATATCCAAGCTAAACCATGAAAGAACTATATTAAAGATAAAGCTATGCTAAAATTTGCTATCGTATACTAAAATTACGTTGAATACCAATCAATTGACAAAAGATAGCTGTGAGACGCTCGATACTCACTTAAGTGCATACTTATTGTCTGTTTTTGAAATGGTATGAACAATCCTTTTTTGAAGACATTTATGTACTAAGCGGATAATTACCTGCAGTAAAAGGGATTTTCAAACAGTCTCAAAATCTTACTTCGTAAAAGTATTTTGAAGTATTTACCTTTAAGAAACTGACGCTTAAATGTTTTCTTTATGTATATGTCGATGCCAGAAGTCCTTTTTGGAACACCAAAGGTATCCTTAAAGTGAGCGCTGCCGCTTGCGTAGACAAACCCAAGGCACGGGGGTCCAAGTTCATTGCATCTTTGCACCGCATTTTCTGTGGGAATGTTTTCTTCGCCACTGAAGTCACCAACACCAGGAGCGTCAAAATCTGCAAGCTAGGTGCACTTTTGAAATGAATAATGTGACCAGTAACCTTCATTGTCAAACCTAGACTTTATAACAAAACTATACGCATAACAATACAATACAATAATTTGTTAATTGGGATTTGCAACAAAAAAATGTAACCATATTTGTAGTTTCCCGTAACGATCAACGTTAAGTTTAATCATTATCAGTGGTCAGACGCCTGAGCCTCTTTTCCATGAACTTCAGGGGGGTGTATAAAAATGCCCCCATAACTCTTGCCCTATACCACAATTCAACTCTACAAACTACCTGACATTGATCAGTAGGTCTTGCTCTACCAAAATCCACTATCAAACCTTTTCTGACTCGATCATTGTACGAAACCCTATTTTTGGTGCCTTGGCTTCCGGACTACTAACACTGTAAAGTTTTTGTTTACAATATGATTCCAGGATCTTGAAATTCCTCAATAACTTTCTAACTTATGCACAATTCAAGACACCTTCCTTACTATATGCTATTTTTTTAATAAGAACCAGTAAGCTTTGGTTGAATCTGGGTTTGTTTTTTTGAATTTTCCCATACATTTGCTTAACACTTAAGCCAAATCTCAGTCGGACGTTCTTATAAAGTTTTTTCTTATATATAGAAAAAAGAGTGTAAAACAAGCGCGATGAAATTATTTTGAATACTTATAATCACATAAGCTTGGTGCCCCATACCTTGAGATAGTCATCAAACTCGCACGGCTGGGGGATGAAATGTCTCAAGGAAGAAGGAATTGTGGGAGAACTGTTATTGGAAGACGTTTGGTCCTCAGTCATACCATGAATCTTGGTGGTCATGTGTGGGTCCTGAGTTGTATCAGAAATGCTGTTGGAAAGTGTTGGATTCTGAACTGTATCAGGAATGTTAGTGATTGTGTATGGTTCCTCATTTGTGTCAGGAATCTTGGTGGTCAAGTGTGGGTCCTGAGTTGTATCAGGAATGCTGTTGGAAAGTGTTGGATTCTGAACTGTATCAGGAATGTTAGTGATTGTGTATGGACCCTCATTTGTGTCAGGAATCTTGGTGGTCAGGTGTGGATCCTGAGTTGTATCAGGAATGCTATCAGATGGTGTTAAATCCTGAATTGTATCAGGGATGTTAGTGATTGTATATGGATCCTGAATCGTATTAGGAATGCTGGTTGTAGTGTATGGATCCTCAGCTGTATCAAGGATGTCGTTGACAGATAGTGGATCCTGAGTTGTATCAGGAGTGTTCTTAGCTCTGTGTAGATTCTGAATCGGTTTAGGAATGGTGTTGATCACTCCTTCAACCACATCTTTGCTTTCAGGTAAACCGGAAGACACGTTTAAATTGACACCCTGACGCACGTGGACCGTTCCACTTCGCTGTGTGACCCGAACAAACACAATCAAAGTGGACAAAAGAGTCCCAGCCAAAAGAAGAACAAACATCCGCTGAAAAGGACCTGGATCGGCCATTGGACGCAGAGTATACCACTGGATCTTGCCCTAGAAAGGTAACACAGGATGGTCATGTGAGTGCTTTTAGTTACATATTGAACATTTGTGTTGCTGTCAATTGGTTTGCGAGGGTGCGTTAGTCATTCTTTCAGATAAATTATCTAACAGTTTTCGGTCAACTATCAAATTAATCCGCAAAATTTAGCCACTTCGTTTTGAACTTAATAAGAAGAACAGTAAGAACAGTTGCGGAACGATCAAATGTTTGTTAATATCATTAATGGTAATTAGATATAAACTACTGTACAGCATTATAAATCTTATTCATTAAAGGATTATTATACTATTTTGCTCGTGCTTGTTCAAAAAAGGTAAAGCAACATTGCGCAGGACAAAACCTTTTTCCATCGTTGCTCTTAATTTATTACATCTAAGAACTGTTGTTACATTTAAGGCCTCGAAGTTACGCCCTAAGTGTAATAACGGATGTTTTACGTCTAGGACCTTAAAACATCTAGGTACAATTACTACATTTTAGGCTTCTACAAGACGTGAGAAGAGGCGGAGTTTGGTTTCTTATGCCGGATTTACCACCATCACTTAACAACCTTTTACTCAAAGTGCCCTAAAACGCACACGGTTTAAGACACGTTTAAGAGCCAATTACAGCCTATTAACGGTTTCAACCCAAGCCAGTATGCAAATAATCCTTGCATTATTCAGACAAAACAAGTCGTTTGATAAGAGAATAGCCAAATTGGATATACAGAGCAGTTCAGCATCAAAGATGAAAAACAAAACTCTTCCAAGCTGTTGACAAAAAGCTATAAAGACAGTTCAGGAGAATTCAACGGGCTCTTATGCTTATACTTATGCTACCGGCTGAGAAACTGATTTCGAGTAGCGGTGTGCATACCTCTTATTAGCCGAGTGCCAGGTCCGTACGGCAAGTTATGGACCGAGTTTTTACCTTCCTTTTATGGCCCAAGCGCGAAGCTTGTAACAGAAGAACTAGTAAATTTTGGCCGAGCTTGCTGTTCTTGCTCGCTGTTTTTGCACAATTCGGGCCTCAGTTGTTCTTAAATTGTTCATGTTTCCATCATGTCAATGTACACTTCAGCACTGTCATAAACATGTACGGAACAATTTTGATTTTCTTCTCTGCTCATTCAGTTTTTCATTGCAAAAAGACCTGCAACGAAACGCCACATGTAACGACGTGATGTGTTGTTTTTCAACAAAACATATAGTTACATTTGCATCTGAAGCCAACTGAGCCTCGATTGTTCTTAGTTTGTTATTATTTCCGGGCATATTTGAGCTTCGCTTTTCTTATAACAAAAAAGTGTGCAATATAAGAAATCATTGTTTACCTATTTACCTATACATATGTTGAAGTAACAGATAATCGTAAACCGAACAAAGTACGTATGGTGAATGAGCGGCAAGCTCGTACTTTCTTTAATGACAAGACGTGTGAAATTCAATTTAGTGTAAGAACATGTCATTCTTAAAAGAACTGATTTCATGAGATGAAACCCTGGGTGCGAGAGGTCTACGCGCTGCCCATATTTCCAGACGGCCGGCTGAAGACTGGCAAAACGAGGGGGCAGCACAAAGCGAACCGGCCGGGAGCGTGTTGACCTCGGGCCCCGCAAGTGGACGGAGCCTGGGTACGAGGTTGCCATGGTAATGAGATGGTGAACGTCATGCATGCCATGTTTACCAAATGTGTCAGAACAAAAGGGAGAAAGACAGAAAGAGAACCATCGAAAGTCCCAGCTAAAATACTCATAAAGCTCAGGGGAAAAGAAAAAATCCCAAGAAACTATCATTCGAACGCACTTTTTAACTGAGAGCCGCCTTCGCTACCAAAAATCAAACACCTACAATAATTGTAAATCTGTGAAATTTATGCTTTTGCTATAGCATAATGATCCAGACACCTAACAAAAAGCGATTAACGTCCACGTCGTCAACACCGATCACTCAACCGTCTTCTTCGCAGTGTCTGATCTCATCCATGTGGTCAATTTTCTTTCTCTTTTAGTCGTCTCTCCCCAGTTACGAAACTCTCTACCTAAATCATTAAAGCCTCTATTAGCAGTCTTTCAGTTTACTTTGACTTAACTTTTTCATTTGTTGTTATAAATGAATAAAAGGTATTGTAATTTCTGCATAGAGAGAACTTTCAATGACATTTTACCTTGGTTGGGTTTTAGTGAACTTTTACACTATTACTTGCCAATTGCAGCACTAGAAGATGATCAAGTGATCGCAAGCGTTTGCTTTGTTGTCTGGACATACAAAGTTATACCTTGTTCTTATATAGTTTAAACTATTTTTGCGAAGACGGGTCAACCCTTTTTATATCCTAAATTCATTCCTTACTAACTTAACCCGTTCGCCATGGGCATTAAGTTATATGTTTTGTTCTATAGTAATAGACCTGAACTCGAGAATTGCAGTATGCTTCTTCTGAAAGGTCAATAAATGGTTTTATAACTCTATTGAAAACTTTAAGCTTTTTTTTATCAAAAATAACACGTGCCGGTTCGCCAATAAGTTTGTTTTCTCATATATAAATATATATAAAAACATATAAAAAACAATCAATTTTCTTTCGCAATTCTTTACCGCATCTTGAATTAAAAAAGCGAAGTGTCGTTTTTGTTTTTATATAACGGTTGGGCTGCTTTTATATGTCTAAAGTTTCAATTTGGGATTTCGAAAGACACAACTGAATTTTGCTAAGGCACAGTTTCTTAGCGGTGATCCATTCCAATCTGAGTTTATAAAGTGCTAAGACTGAATAAGCTCTTTTTGAAGTTCCAAACCATAGGAATATCGAATTCGAGAAAAAAGGTTGTCCCACAGAGATCTTATCTCTGACTGTATTTATTCAAAGGTGTCTGTCTTTTGCTACAACAACATAACTTGGTTGAAGGTTTTGAAATTTTATATCATGGAGTAAAAAGTATTTGATCGGTTGTTTCCTGTGGTTTAAGTATCGACCAGTATGGTTAGTGCGATATATACACTTATCAGTTTTCAAAGCCGGCGAAAAGTCACGAAAAAGATTTTACGATACTTACAGTAATTAATTTTTTTTGTTCCCGTAATAAAAATAAGTGGACAAGAGAATAAAAGAGCTAGTAATTTTCGCCGAAACTTCACGCGATCAGTACTTGGACACTTAAAGTTTTACTAAGACTGAGTGAAATATGAAAGAAAAGCTGTACTTCCTTAAAATATATTTAAGAATCTTTTACGGTATTTTACATCTAGCATGAAGGCTCCCAGAAGACCAATGTACAGGCCAAGTAACTGTTCTATAAATCGCTTGCAACAAAACTCAACTCACCACAAAATGTCCAAAGATCTTTGTTTGTAAACGTGATTTTGTTTCATAGAAGTCAGTTTATATTGTAGCGATCTTCCCTTGTACGCTTAGCTGTGAACCAACCACAAGATAATCGGATCCGTCTGAGAACGACAACACAGAACAAACATAAGAGTTACTGTTCATCGCTTTGTACTTGCAGTTAAATTCCGTTCCTAGGAGATCTTTTCTGGCTGAGGGCCATGCACCAGTCAACCGATCTGTAATCATCGATGATTATAATTACTTTTACCTTTATTGCACATATTATCATAAAAATACAATTTTCTAAAAGCTGATCAATTCAGTATAACTCTGCTCACTTAGTAGATGGCTTGGTCTAAAATGTGCTGCAATTGGTTTAGGATTTAATTACGCAGAAACCAATTGTAGAATTGCTTGTATTAAATAGGAATGTGACGATCGATTGTTGTTTAGTATTTCTTTTTGAAAAACGATTTTATATCTTCTGTAGAAAATCAAGTTATCAATTATGGAAGAAATTTTAAAACTTCATTACTTTTCGCCATTGTTCCATTGGCTCCTGCGAAAATATTACTATTTTAGGCAGAATGTTGGCGAAAAGTAACATATTTTCAAGCTCTTTTCGGCGGCAAATACCCATCTAAAAACTGGAACACGAGCTGTCGTTTGCAATCAGTACATTGACAACAGGTTGGAACTGCGCTGACTTGATTCTAGTGATTTTGTATAAATGTACCGGGATTTGTTCTTATATAACTGCTTGAGACCCCTTTTACTTAAAGTTAAAGAAGTGCGCGAAACTACTACTACTATACTACTACTAATAATAATGATAAAGGCAGTAATAACCGCAATAACTCTAAATATAATAATAATAATAATAATAAAAATGATAAAAGTAATAACAGTTAAAAAGCAGCTTTTCTTTATAGTAGTTGTTCAACTTTCAGGTCCAGATTAAATGTTAGCATACGTTGAACTAAATTGCAATTCAGGTTGACGGAGATTAGTTAAGCCTGACTTTTGAGTCAAACGTAGACTTTTCTTCAGTCGATATTGGATTGTAAATGTATTCCTATGTCAAATTTTATCTATCCAAGCCATAACTATTATATAAATTATTCTTTTTGGTAACGTAAACACTAAAGTGTAAACAATAAATCAAACCCGTGTTTTGACATTCGTACCATTTTTGTTCTTGCCGTACGAAGATCCAGTGTAGTGTGAATAAGCCTTAAGTAATGAACCTCTAAGAAAAATATCACCCTTGGTGTTTTGTTTTTTACTGACAGTCATGCATTTTTCAGGATAAAAGTAAACAATTGGCTAGGAGGCAATATAACCGACTGATGTCTTTATGGTATAACTTACTTCATGCATGTGTCAACTGGTCTATTTGCGGTTTTCAATCTCTTTTGTAACCTGCCCTAAGGCAAAGCTTCCAGATTTCATTTCAAAATACAAGAAAAGCTTAGAAACTAGCCTTTGTCTCAATATTTTTGCCAGTACAAGATATTGAGGATGGTGAAACCACAGTTAGACAACTGTTGTCGTATTTGTACTTCGTGTAAATCTTACTCTGCCGAGGTTGAGCCATATTTATGGTGAAACTATTACACAATCAACGTGGTGCTAACCGTAACCTGCCTGATTCTCTTGCTGTCACATCAAAGACGGTGAATACAAATTTCGTTAAACACAAGAGCGGAACAACTTCTTTTATTAGCATTTTGTATTCAGACAACACAGTTATTGACACATATATATATACTCTATTTAAATTCGATAACGCCTCCCGTAACGAGGACATGTTTTTGCGAGAAGAGGTTACTGTTTTGCGAGCTTGGATTCATGCTCAAATCAGTGATCTTGGAATCCCATCTCCTAAACATGCACTAAAAAAGCTATTACAATACTTCATAATGAAAGAAAAAGAGGAAAGGGTTTATTGCTACGTACAACGTAGCTTTTTCAAAACATGTTACAAACGTGTTTCTGGCCAGCCAACTGACCCCTGATCAACATTTTGCAACTAATCCACGTCGTTCTAAAACCTATCAGTTTCCTGAAGACGGACTTTCGTTTATATTTGGTTATCGTATTCCAATCGGCAACCAAACGCCAAGAGGTAGGACTACAAGAATATTATAATCTTCTTGTAAGGTGTTGTTTACAACTGAACAGGATCGCCGTTTTTAATGTCTTTTCTTGTCCGACCTCGTATGTTCAGTAACGAGACGTTATTGCCTTTAGCGAGGTTTCTTTAAGTTAACTAAGACACTAGTCTATTCAAAAGTATAGTTTACTACTAATACCATAAAGGTTGTCTTACAAAGGCGCGCTCTAGTGTTCTAATCACTGAGTATATTTGATAATGAGCTACAAGCAGTCGAACAAAGAAAAGAAAGATAATCTGGACAATTACAATGCAGTATCGGCATCTGTCTTAGTTTAGAATGATTTTTTCTAGCTGGCAACCGTTAGGGCTTTCTTTGCGTATTTTTTCTGTTTAAAGCAACGCCCATGCTTCTTATATGTGTGAAAGCTACTTCTGAGCCATATTTAGGGGTTTTACTGTTTTGATGCACAGCAGCGAAACTGTGAATCCATCGAGGTCAAGAGGGTAAAACGCAGTTTACGATCAGTACAGCTACACAATACGGAAATGATGTTTTGTTTATACAAGTCTAAATAAATTGACAATCTTAGTGGCATATTAAAGAAAAAACTCATCTTATTTGCATTTTGTTCTTTATTATCTTCCTTGTTTCAGTTGATACGTGGCCTGCGTACAGCAGACGAAAATAACGTCATTTATTTATTTTATCCACCTAAACTGCTCAACCGCCATCTGCACCCAGGCTATTGATACAAAACCTGGACATATTTTTTTTATCATTTTTTAACATTTTTTAAAAACGTTATGAAGCACAGCTTTTGGTACCTGTGTTTTGGAACGGTAATGCTCTACTCTGAGAACGACGTATTTCATTGGTCATTGAATAATAGCATTAGCAATAACTGACACTTTTTAACAATACGCTACTGTATGTTTTTTACGGATGGTCAGTTTAAGAATAAAAGTTTTGGTTATTTGTATTGTGTTTTTATCCAATGGGATCTTTCGTTCTCAGAGTAGAGGGCGACTCTTTTTGAACGGATTTCTAAGTTACGTGAGCCTTTATCGGGCATCCTTTAAAAAGGGCCTTAATGATTTACTTTCATCAAAAGGCACCAACAGGGCAAACATGTAACTGAACAGTATTTCAGAGTTTTTTTAAAACAAACTGAAAACAACTACTATGAGAAATTAATTACAGTTATGCCGGTTTTAACCGTGTTTAAAGTTTGAGTTTGGTATTTGGCTGGTTAGGGTTGTATAGGATGCGTATGGCTTGGCTTTAGTTTTAATTAGAGAAAGCGTTGGGTTTGTGAGAACACCTAGATTGGGATTTGATAATGATTTACCTTGTTGTGTTATCCTCTGTTGTACTTATATTTCTTATTTAAATTTCATATCAGAGCTTTATGGCCAGATTCAGCAAATAGAAGCACGACTCCATCATCACTTGACAAGAGAGACAAATGAGGGAGGGGAAAGGGTTTGTTGCTGAGCCGCTGGGCTTATAATACGTTAAAACGTGTTTTCTGCCTAGCCAGGCAATTCGGTTCAAAGTTTGTGATTTCACGTTATTTTCCCTTAGCTTTTTCTGTGCATGGTGAGTTCTGACGATCCAATCCAAATCGGCGACGCAAGAATTAACAGAGGTAAAACTGCAACATGTATAGCTGATCTTTAAATTTGTTGTTTACAAAAATTAAACTGGTCCATGTTTTTTTAATTTTTTGTGCCACGAAGGCTTTTTAACGCGTTCTTGTTCCCTAAATCATTCATGGGTCTTACTGTTGCGAAACAAAAATTTTGTCTTGCAGGGAACTGGCCTCGTTGCCCGAAGAGAGTTCGTTCTTTTATATATAGGAACGTCTACACCTAATCCAGTTCTTGTGAAATATTGCTAAAACTTTCCTTCGAAACCAAGCTACGTAGTAGTTGTCAGACAAAACTGGTCCATGAGCAAAGTAAACCAAATCGCGGTTAAAGCCTGTTTAGTAGTCATTGACTAAAATACATTCAACTGAACGGAAGAGGTATTCAACCATGCATTGACTTTCTGTAGAGTGTCGACCTATGTCTATACCTGTCTTCGCTTCGAGAAATGGTTTGTAATTTATCTGGCGTTAGAAAAGGCAGTTTCAGAGCTGTCTTTTACCGAAAACTGTAAAAGCTAAAAAGGTTCCTCAATATTAAAGATAAGCAGATAGAAAGACGCAGATACTTCAAATCGAGATCAAAAATGTTAAAAATTCCTCTTTCTGTTTAAAACTTCTACTACTGATCTTATTTTGAAACTTTCCATTGAATACGAAACTGTTTTTGGCTGCTGATTTAGCATTTCATTTGTGCGTTTATTGATCTCTCTTGTGTTTAAAACTCTTGTTCATTCTTATATTTTTTATAAACTTAGAAGATCCCAGTATTTGGAAGACAACTAGTGACTGAGTCATGGAAGTGAAAGGGAGCCTTCTCCTCGCGGCCTGGCTGTATGTGATGTGTGCCACTACTGGCGCCGCTAGATGGGCGGAAGAAGGTGAGCAGTTAAAGTTGATCCACCATCGATCGGCTTCATTTTCAGTTCATCAACTGTTTTACCCAAAACATATACTTTTCAATGCGTTAAGAACGACTTAAGCAGACTTTTTGTCTTGCTTGTGGTTAATCTATAAAACACTTTTTCAGTACACTCTTTTCTTAGAAGAAGGTCTAATTTAGGCTGCGGATGAATGTTCTTAAATATTTTGATGGTTTCAGCTTCAAATGTTCTTAGGGACGAACCGTTTGATCTTTGAGGGGGGGGGGGGCTTTTTTGGTGAGCCGGGATTTTTTTTCATGTCCCACAGTGTGCACGAAATTTTTTTTGATACAAAACACTAACAGGAATTTTTTTTTTGAACTGCAACATTTTCTTACCCTTGGGAATATGATGCAGGGTATTTTTTTTTCGTTCACCAGTTGCTGCAGGATTTTTTTTTTTACGAGAACTTGGCTTGCAGGATTTTTTTTTTCAAAAAGGACATCCACTCCTCAAAGATCGATTAGTTCGCCCCTTAAAACGTTCTTAAACATTAATTGTGTTGCTTTTCACTCGCACAAACCAACCGACAGCATAAAGACGCTTTACCAACTAGCTGCAACCCAGGCCGAAAAGAAAGAAGTAAAATGAATAGTAGAAATAGAGAATAATACATGGTCGCGCGGAGATATGGAATTTATCTTCGAGTGTTCACATCGATATCAAATGAGTGAGCGCAGCGAACGAGTGAGATATCGAATGTGAACACGAGAAGATAAATTCCATATCTCCAAG
>JAOBRG010229317.1:6467-17028 GCA_027574985.1 Umimayanthus nakama | reverse complement strand
CCAAATGTCGACCAACTCTTTTTCCACAAAATTCTCTCCTTCCTCCTTTCATGAGGACTCTCGACAGGTTCAAACCGATTTCGTGACGTCATCTGTCACTCACTTTCCAACAGCTCCCAATATCTCGAATTGTCAAACCATTTTCTGACTAATTTATTCTTGACAACTGGAGCTTCTGAGAGTTCAAATATTTTCCTGTTTCGCCAGAAGGCTGAGTTTTGTGGTGCAAGAAATTTTGACACAGTTTGACGTGTTTTGGGCTGGAAAGAATGAAACTATAAAAAGCTTGTTTATGTAGAGCTCAGTGGCAATTGTAGTCTTTAGTCGCCTTCATCAGAAAAGACAGCTGTAACATAAATGTCATTTCGATTAAATTATAAGTATTTGTGTTAAAAGTTGATTGATGTACTTTAATTTTGTGGATATTTTCTAGATTGGTAGTCCGAGCACGGGTAAACTTGGTACGGGTATCGCAAACACCAGCACGGCTCGGGTAAATTGTGCGGTGTAAACACTCATCCAAGCCGAAGCAAGAACTATTGGAACTGCCTTTTCTCTTTTGGTCAGCGCTCCTCCTTCAAGCGCATGAAGTTATTCAATGTTACATCACTGATCAAAATGACGGAGGCTCAACAAACCTACTGCCAAAAGATCAAGTCTCCTAGAAGTCTAATGGTTTAATAGCTTGGAAAATCAACGAATCAAAGGAATTCTTGGATATAATGTCATAGTTTTTCAGTACGGGAGTTCGCTTTTTAAAGAAGTTGAATAGAACTCTCGTTCCACCATTCTGAAAGTAGAAACAGCACATGCAGGACGCATGCGTACTGGGTAGAAGTAATTCTGCTGAACGGACATTTAAGTTTGGTTCGGATACCAAACGCAGAAATAAAATTGTACGAGAGGGATAGTTTAAGGCTACCGTATAAAAATGCAAACAATTAGTAATTTTTTTTTAATTACGGTATCTTGGATTTTTGGCGGTCATCTCATTTCATTTGAAATGTTAAAGCGGAAATCTGTCAGAGTAAACTTAAATCACTGCAAACTACAATAACAGTTTCTCAGAGATCGGTTGCTGCTGATTGGTCCAAAAGCCATGAATTCAAGTTGTGATTGCCTTATTTAACTGTTCGATAATAATGGTCAACAGAATTTCGTTATTGGATGTCCACTGTCCGATAAATAATTTTGCTGTAAAATTGAAGAAAGACAGTGTTGAATGAGCTAATCAGATTGGAGGAAACTATTTTTTTTAGAAACAGGCAACATTGGTCGCTGTTTTTAACAGTAGTGGTTGTTGCGTTTTTTTTCCTTTTGCGCTTTACTTTATATCTTATTAAAAAACACAATTTCCTCAAATCTGATTGTCTTGTTCAATTTTATTTTGTCCTCAATCTGACAGCAACGAAAGTGTGATAACAACACGGTGTTATTGGAAACCTGTTACCGGACAGTTGAATAACTCAATCACAACCTGAGATCCTGGCTTTCCTGGCCAATCAGCAACAAGAAAATGTTTACTTTTTATGAATAGTAGCAACGTACCTCTGAGAAATTTCCTAAAGCAAAACGGAGAAATTTAAATCGAGGAACAGTTCCTAAAGCCATTCTCAACTCAACATGGGGTTTCAGTTACTCTGTATACAAGGAAATGTTATGAATACGACAGGAGCGAAACTTAAAACAAACTTGTTAAATAAGGAGGTCTCCCAGGGGGGTCAGTGTTCCCATGTTCCCTTGTTTTTTCTTGGCTTGTTCCCTTGTTCCCAGGCAAAGTTTTGCTTTTTCCCTTGTTCCCGTAATGGAATTAAATTGTTGCCTAAATAGTATGCAAACAACCATTCCTTTACGAAATTGAATGGAAAAATACCTGTTGCAGTAGTGCAGTTTAGCCAGTGTTTGAAGAAAAAATACAAAAAGTAACTCCATTATACATTGAAAACAAAGCTTTTCCAGCTTTCAAAATACAAGTTATCATAGCCTCGCATGTTCATCACTCGTCATAGTAAACAAAATCACCCGTATGGGGGCGTCTCAGTTCTTAAACGTCTTGCTCTCTCACTCTTCCTTCATGGTCATCATTGCCATTGTCCTCTCTTATCTCTTTTGCCTCCTCGATGGTCACGGCATCTACACATTCAACCGCTCTAGGATGATGGCTGATGAATCAATCTTCTGTCAGTTCAAGGTTTCCGTCTCTTACAACTAGCATTTCCTTCAGAGATCCACCAGTGTCCTTCACTCTAATTTCAACAACATATTCTTCTGTGAATACCAGGGGGTTGAAAGGGTCTCCTCTGAACAAGCCTGCCTTTGTCTTCTTAATTGAGGCAATAATTGCTTGTTCCAGAACATATGAAGCCGTCCTTCCAGACCAAGCATCAGAAGAAAGAAAAAACATCTTGTCCAGCAATGAAAGAATGCCTTCCAAGTTGTAGTTGTTGGCAACTGGTCTGGCAACATCCTCGGTAAGGTTCGTAAAATCCAAAGGAGTCGCTATAGGCTCTCCATGAGCGTAGAGATTAATGGGCAGGGTACCCGGATTATCTTTGGCCCTCATGTTACGTATCGTTTTCTGTGGTACACACTGGCCATACTTCATGTGCCAGTCCCTCATTTACTCGATCTGTTCCTTTGTCAAGTGTGCTGCAGCAGGTGCGGCCATCCTAGGAAGAGCTGAATAGGGTAATTCAGATTTTTTTTCGTGTAGTGGTTATTGGCACTCGTGTGGTAAGAAAACTTGGTCGTACACATTTGTTTCAGGTGTTCCTTCATTGTCCGACTGAAACGGAAGTCGAACTGCAATTGCCCTGGCATATCTTAGGCTCCTGTCTTCATCTCAGAGAAAACGTTCTCTACTACCAACGTTAAAAGACTCTTAAGTTTGAACACTCTTAAGTTTGAACACGTTTAAAAAATCTGGGGCGTGTTTTCGGAATAGTTCTCTTATTTCTCTGAGTGCTATTAAGAACTTTCTTTCATCATCTACTACAACGGCTAATACTGTTCCCTGCGGGCCTTGGGTCTGGGCTTCGGACTCAAACAAGATCTTGACTTTATCTATGCACCGACAATCAAAGTTGTACACCTCCTGGACTCTTGTATTAAAATCTTTGTTGCTTAGCGATACTTTAAGCTTCTTGATATTGAGTTCGGAGCAGCGATCTGCTATTCCAAAACCCTCCTCTCAGTCTTTCCTTTAACAAACGCAAATTGCGGTCACCTCTGGCTCCAAGTGCCATTTCAAACGTCCAGTGCGTTGCTGACTTTTCCACACCGTTTTGATATATTGTAACTGTAACTGGTGGCAATGCACGATCTTGGTCTTCCACTCCATCCATCCAAAGCCAGACTAACCCAATAAAGAATAGAGAAGCACTGGCTTATAGCACGAAAAAACCACGACTATCAGCTTTGACAACCAACGACATCAACAAATGAATTGACTTGTGCATGTCTTCTCATATATCATACATGTGCTAAATGTAAGAGCAAACCTGGCCGGAGCCGGAACTGATTTGCAAACAACTGTTCCAGACGATATGTGATCAGCCGTCGACGACCAGACACGAAGCGCAACGAGAGTCAGACAGAGATTAGGAAAGATCCGAAGATACTCTAATCTATGATGAAATCATAGTTTTCGTGCCTGTTCCCGTGTTCCCCAGTACATTTGATGTTCCCGTGTTCCCAACTATTTTTTCCCATGTTCCTGAGTTCCCATTGCAAAATTGCCCCTGTTCCCTTGTTCCCGAAAAACCCCTGGGAGACCCTCAATAAGGTCGTGTCGATAAATTATGTGAAAACAAAGTGGATTCGAGCTAGTCCCAAATCTATTCTGTCGAATAACTCAGGAATATATGGCACAGGGGATCAATAGTCATCTCAATCAGTCGTAGTAGTGGCTACGAGAGGTCAAGGGCGCAATGTCGATCTCATGTGCCAATCGGGTCTTGAAAGTCTCCACAGAGTGGGCACTGCGAAGATGGTTGGGCAGGTTGTTCTACTCAGGGACAGTCCGCGGAGAGAATGAAAATCTATAAGTTTTTGTTTGCCGTAATGTCAGGGTTCCTACAGCTCAGCAGCCAACAAATTTAAGACCTTTTTGCCGAAAGTCAAAACATTTAAGACAATTTTTTCAGTGCAAAAAATAAAGAAAGGAACCTTTAGCGAGATAAAAATGCTTTTCAAACACTTTCCATATTAAACAAGATAACAACGTCAAAAGAATCTATACAAACGTTACAACCAACCAACAACAAAAAAGTTCTCATCAGCAACAGTAAACTGGGGGCACTCAGACGCGAACGTCACGTTAAAATTGCCCCAGATACTGTATAGTATGCAGAGAATTCGTCAACGATTTGGCTGCAAGAAAAACTCACTTTCATTCACCTTACACATTTAGGGGCTGGTCAAAAAGTACAGGGGGGGTGGGCTGGAGGATATGAAAACCCAGATTCTCAAAAAAACATGGCCCACCCTCTCATAATGGCACAAAACGTTGATGACCCACCCCCAACATGGGCTGAAAAAAACATGACCCACCCCCATAACTCAACTTCAAGTATTGCATTTTTTATCACTCTTTTCCTTTATACCTGTAGTGTAGAGTATCATATGTTAACAACATAAAACAAGTACACCAATTTCTTAGTTACCAAAAATGGTCAATACTCTAATGTTAAAGTTGCATCTCGATGCAGTCTTAAGTTTCAGTGAGTATAACAAATTGCACTTTTATTTGCCACGAAGCATCTGATATCACTGCTGTCAGGTTGTATCAACATGTACATTTTACCCAACTTTTTCAACTAATTAAAGCTGAAAGTGACAGATCATATTTGCCATCCGATGAACTGTTCCTTTTCAAGTAGAACACCTTCAAGTACTCCATGTGTGGTCTCATTTGTTGAGGCTTCCTCTTTTGATTATTGCTCTGAGTTGATGTCTTTGCTCCCCCTTTTAATATAATACTGCATTGTCTGGGTTAACTCTCTAGGTTTCACAAAGAGTTAGTCTAGGATTAAAACCGTCAGGTTTTGGAGAACTCGGTTTTAGAAAAAAAATTAGTTGATCAGAGTATTAGCCTCCCTGTGGACTCTTTACCTGCTCGAAACAATCAAAATTATTCATGGGCAAAACTTAAATAATCAAGTTGCATATTCTAAACTTGAAGAAAAAACAATAAGGCTTAACTCTACGAACGCGCTTTCTTTGTTTTTTCTTTCTTCCTTTGTTAAGGTTTGCGTTCTAAAACAATAGGGTTTGGGTCACTTACATTGTCTTTTGTCCAATGGGATCTTTCGTTCGTAGAGTTAAAGATGACCCAGAAAAAAGAACTACTGTATGTATCTTGTGTACACTGTATTTTAAGTTTGTTATAATGTAAAAATAGTGGCCATGTCAATGGCAGTCTTGCATTAAGCCATGTTTTAAATAAATATCACACTCCCACGGCTTCCACGACTTTTATCTATCGAACACTTCAGAAATAATTGCCCACGCAAATTCACCACGGCTTTATTCACGCTTCACACAGCCTCACACGGTTTCATCCACAGTTCCCACATTCTCTGCCAAGCTTACTCTATTTTCCACGGTCATTTTCGTGGATCCCACGGAATCTTGGCGGAGATCACAAAATCATAACCGCGATTGCGGCCGTGGCTTGTGTATTTTTGCAAAGGGTTCTGTTCTAAAGCTTTGATTTTTCCTAATTGTTTTTTTTAATTTTTATTGGTAAACATAAAAAGGGTTACTTAAAAGCGGCAAGTATTGCTTGGAATTGTAAAAAATAACATTTTATAAGGTATTAAAAAAAGAACTGAATAAAAATTATATTGTACTGCTTTATGATTTTTTAAGGTATTGATGATTTTCATTAAAGTTTTGCATTTTATCTGGTGAGCATGAGTATTTGTGGAACTGGAACCTCAAAAGACTGAACTTTAAATGTGCCAAATAAGAACAGTTAAGAAATATATATAATAAGTAGAGCAATACTTACAAGTGACATGATTTCTATCTCTAAAATCTTTTTTATAAGATTCTAAGAAATTACACCTAGTCAGAAACTATCATGACCCACCCCACCACTGGCTGAAAAGTGGGGTGACCCAACCCTTTGCTGAGGCTCGAAACTTGCTGACCCACCCCCCATTTTCCTCCTGCCCACCCCCCATTCTACTTTTTGACCAGCCCCTTAATGCCTTTTAAAACCTCAAAAACTACTTCTATGAGACTGAAGACCTTTTTAAGGCCTTAAATCTGCAAAAATCGAAATAAAGACTTTTAATGACTTTTAATGACCCGCGGAACCCTTTATGTTCCTGAAGCGGTGCCGACTTGTTGAACGTCAGGTTTCACGTTCGTTGTTGACTAGTTAAGATGGATCCACATCTACTAGGTCATGCACTATCTTCTACATCGGAGTAAGTCGGCTCAAATGCTCCGCGATCCTGGAGACTATGCCATCCTTAATCCTTGATCATTTTTGAGACACTGGATTCTCTACGACAGTCATTTTTCACAAAGCGGGCATATCCGCACGTGACTTTCCGTAGTGTTGCGACATTACCTTTTTCGTTAGGATCCTATGTGTCTGACTTAAGGCTACCGTTCACGTTGGAACGGATCAAAACCCTGAAATTGAGATTTTCGCAGAATATAAATACACACAAAATGAACTTCTAGTTAAAAAAAGGTTTTCAATACGTCTAATAGTTTGCGAGATATGACGAACGAAAGTTTTTTACCGGAAGTAAAATTGTATGACACGGAGGAGGAGTGAATTTCTCAAAACATGTTTTGGCTAAACTGCAAAAATGTAAATAATCAATGCTCCCTCAATTTTTAATCCCATGCTGCCAAATTTTGCAAGTTGATAAAACAATAGCCAAAGATGAAAATCGTCCTGGCGAATTTTGAAATTCTGCTCCAGGAATTTTTTTTGACTCAAACATGGCAATTTTATATGCTGCAAATGGGAAACTTTCCTCAAATGCCTGCAGAAAATTACAGACGCTTTCAATCAAAAATCGCCAGGACGGAATTAAATTAAAGTTTGCGCTGAATCTGAGAAACAAGAGAATGTCGTGAAAGGGTTAATGTACGCGTAAAGCAGTTTTCTTGACTTAAGGTTACCGTTCATTATGGAACGGATCAAAACGTCGAAATTGAGGTTTTTACAGAATATAAATCTACATTAAATGAACTTTTAGTAACAAAAAAATGTTTTTAATACGTCTAATAGTTTGCGAGATATGACAAACGAGAGTTTTTACCGGAAGTGAAATTGTATGACGTGCGGCGTACTTTAGGAGTGAATTTCTCGAAACATGTTTTAGCTAAAACTGCGACAATGCAAAGGTTCAATACTCCCTCAATTTTTAACCTCATGCCGTCAAATTTGGCAGGCTTATAAAATAATAGCTGAAGATGAAAACAGTCCTGGCAAAATTTGAAATTCCGCTTCTATACTTTTTTTTACTCAAACAGAGCAGTTTTGTATGCTGTAAATCGGGAATTTTCTTCAAAATGCCTGCAGAAAATTTAAGACGATTTCAATCAAAAATCGCCAGGACGGAATTAGAGAGCAAATGGTACTAAAACTGATAAACAAAATACAAACGGTGTATATTGAAGCTGAGAGCCGTATTGACATCTAGAAGTGAAAGAGCTAGCTTGAATTATGAAGCGTTTACAAACAAAAACTTTTTGAAAATATATTCACCATCATCTAGATAATTTCTTAAGCTTTCCATTGTGGGTAACCGATGCGTATTAATGAAGTTACATACGAAAAACTGAAAACACCGCTCAAAGTGAACGGTATCTTTAACCCTTAAATTGTCATACATATAAAGGCAACCGGGGGGGGTTCGTTGAACCCCCCCCCAAGAATTTTGAAAGAGTTAAATATATGCACATGCCCTTTGGCATGTAATTAGTGAATGACCTACTAATTTATTTGCATAGTAACAATCATCACTTGAATAGCTGCTGTTGCCATGGTAACAAAAACGAAAATCCAAGACGGCCGCCGATGGCCGCCATCTTGGATTTTCGACTTTCGAGATTTTGCTTAAAATTAAGAAATTTTATAGGAAATGGAAAGAACACAACATTTTATATGTGAAAACTACGAAATAAGTAGAAAAATATGAATAACTTAGAGTTTTTAAGCATTTTTATTCAAAAAATTGAAAGTTTGACAGCAAACAGACTTTGGACAATTAGAATGATGACGTCATCAGTGATGACGTCACTTAATTAGTGTCACAAGATGTGTTTATGCAAAAGCGTTTGGCAATTGGTCAAGGGGCAAAAATTTAAGACCAAAAAATCGAGGGGGAGTGGTTAATGTAAATCTAGCAACAGCCGCCGTAACTTCTCGCGATTTGCCGCCATCCTAGTTTAGTGAGCGATCGATTGATTGATGATCGGTAACAAGATTGGTTGAACACGTCCATTCTCGACCCCAGAGCTCTTCTCTTCTTCACGCCTGAACTCATCTTCTCTCGTTTTAAAGCCCACTGACACGGTAAGACGCGGGCTCTGGGACACGTGCGCAACTCTAACTAACCAACCACTTACGCGATTAACCTTTCACAGTGGTCGGAGAAGAACAAGATAAGCAAACGTGGTGTGTTGAAACACTTGTCTTTTGCATATTTGTCTTGCTTTTTGTCAAGTACGTGAGCTTGAATGGCATTTTCCCGACATATCTCCACATTTTTTTATGTACTTTACACAGCTCGACATACCCTCGGCGCCATTTTGGATGATGGGTTCGAGCGTTTGATTGCCGGGGGAGGGGGGGCTCCCATATAATTATGACGCGGTTGATTGTCAAAATTGTTGAAACATAACCCTAAAAACTAATATGGGTGTGGCTAACTAATAACTAACTAATATGGGCGTGGCTCCTGCAAGTTGTACCCTCTAAAATTTACCGCAGAGTTAACCGAAATAAACGATGGTAAGCTTTTCATTTAATAGGAAGACCTGTTTAAACATCGAGTAAATTTCACTTTGAACAGTTTCTGAAAATGAGGGGATCAAATATTTACTGGGTCAAAAAGAGAAGATTGAAGGCCCTAAGAGTTACCATTCTCCTATTTTCTTCCCGAGACACCCCAAGAGTTACCAAAACCTCAATTTCAACCCCGAAAAGTTACGACGGTCATCCCGTCAG
This sequence comes from Umimayanthus nakama, assembly GCA_027574985.1. Lineage (NCBI taxonomy): Eukaryota > Metazoa > Cnidaria > Anthozoa > Zoantharia > Parazoanthidae > Umimayanthus > Umimayanthus nakama. The sequence goes on along the minus strand of JAOBRG010229317.1, from coordinate 7,826 downwards.
AACAAGAATGGGTCTCTCCCCCCCCCGGATCGTTTGCAGATCACACCCAAGAACCGCGTACCTAAAAGGGATAAGAAGAGAAATCTCTTCAAAAACAAACTATAAAAGATTGTCTTATTTGGATAAAAGGATCTGCTACTTTATTAGTGACAAGTACATAAAATTCTGTAAATTTATATATCTATGAAATTTTGAACGATAAAAAATTAAAAATCCTCTGTGTTGAAAGCACACTTCGTCTAGAGCTTGGGCTTCATCAAGACAAAGTCGAAGTTGAACAGGTCCGGCTGAAAGAGAAAAAAATGTTGCTTTATATTTACTGCACGGAGCAACTAGCTTTGGATTTTAACTAGAAGTTGGCTGGGTGTCGACAAACCACAAGGCTATAAAGTATTAATTTTGGGGCAGAGGATAAACGCTCCTAATTTATGGAAATTTAAAAGTTCAAAAAGTGCTGAAAACTCCAAAACAGTTACAAAGAAATTGCTACCTCTCCCGAATAGTTGTCTCCGTAATTAACTGCTTAACTCAATTCGCTGTTACCTCTACTCAGACTTTGCTTGTTGGGGCTTCTCTGATCTATTTACAGATTTATCAACATTATATTTTTTTCCCATAGTTTTAATTCAATACAAAATGAAGTGATTCGTTGGAGAGTATGAACTGAAAGCTAATCATTTACTACAAACTCGTTTAGGTGGACTGAGATAATTCTCCTAACTAATTTTAATTGAATTTGAATTTGAACTAATTTTTAATTTAATTTTAATTTCACCTAAAATAGCAAATTAAAGAAAACTTAGATAAGCATCGGCACATTTTGAAACGTAAGGGTGACAAACAACAAAGAAAACTATTTGTGTATACCAATTTTTCGTTTTCTTCGAAATACTTTCCAGGAAAAAGTTTTCCATCTCTGAGAATTGGTCTCTGTGAAGATTATTCCGGACTTAGTTCCTCAAATATTTGTTGTTTCGTATAACTTTTTTACCTATACAGGAGAAATCCCACAGCGGTTTGACAAAGATGTCAAAGCGATGCCAGTGCCGTCGCTGTCACAGTGCTGTCAGTTGTCACCGCTGTCACACTAGTGTGCACAGTATTGTTACAGAGTTGTCATCGTCATCGTCTTGCACCGATGTCAGTTTGCATCACTGACACACCACTGAAGGTTGCTGCCATCGCTGTCACAGTCCTGTCTAGACCACTGCTATCACAGCACAGCTAAGTACAGTACATTGTTGTCACAATACTGTCACTTTCACCAACGTCACACTAAAGGCAGTTGTCACGCCTGTGATATCAGTGTGGACAGCAGTGTGGCAGTAGTGTAAATGTCAACCGCTGTGCCACCGCCGT
>JAOBRG010229206.1:0-17033 GCA_027574985.1 Umimayanthus nakama | reverse complement strand
TTTATCGAACCTTTGCATTAGTGTTTACCATAAAGCGCATAGCGATCACTCGCGACAGAAACACATGTACAAATTCACACCACTGCTATAAATGAAAGACAGAATATAAAAACAATAGTGGACGTTAAGGGAAAGGGGGGGAGGAGGTAAACCCTTAACGTCCAATGGACGTTAAGCGGGACGGAATCGATTTTCCGACGGCCCCTAAGGTCAAGTTATTTTCACCGAAATTCGGATCCGTGAAAGTTCGGCACACATATGCATACTAGCCAAGTTCTAGCCCCGTTCTTCGTCGCTTTTCGCATAATTGTTCCTGGCAAGATACACGCTTTATTTTTATAAGAACAATTTTATAAAAACTGGCAAAGAACAGTTGAGGCTCGGCTTCAGAATCAAATGTAACTGAAAGTTTTTATTGAAAAACACAACACATAAATTACGTGTAGCATTTCTTTGCAGGCTTTTCTGCACTATTTGAAACACCGACTGAACACCGGAAGAAAATTAAAATTGTGCCGCACGTGTTTTTAAAACTTTTATGACAGTGCCGAAGTGTATAATTGACATGATGGAAACAAGAACCCTTCAAGAACAATTGAAGCTCAAAATGTTGAAAAACTTAAGAACATCGAACCTCCATAATTATTTACTGGTTCTCTTAAAAAAACAAGAGGCTGTATTAACAGCCTAACTCGGCCCGAATCTTGCCCTATGTCTAGTAGTTGTTCTCAGTTAAATTGACTGAAACAACGTCTGCTCAGCCGAAGGGCTAACACTCGAAAACGTCAGCTACACATCAAGGCCCACAGTTGAAAAACAAACCATATCAACGTTTCAAGACCTTTTTGATCAAACACGTATTCAGCTTATTTTTAAACCCAGAAAAAAATTTCGATCTCATTTGTTCACTATAAATCATATACCATATGAACTAGCTTGCATATGAAGTGTATGTGAGTAGTGAAACATATTCTACAGAGTTTTTTTTCACTAGGCACCGACACTGAGGGGGATAGTTGTTTTAGTATTAACGAAACAGGTGGATTTTGTGATTGCAGGAGTAGCCTTATATGTTAATTTGACGATTTTTCTCTTCCGCGACAATAGCAAAGCGAGCCGCAATTTTGAAAACTTCGTGTGGAGGTGAATATCCTAGGATACACCGTGTCTGATGAACCAATCACAACGCGCGAAAAGTGCTATCCACCTGTTTGGTTAATACTAAATCGTAATAATTAACTCGTCAAGATGTTGTTTAACTCGTTTTAATTCTGTGTTCCACAGGCAATCAGTCATCATGACTTTTTTTTATAAACTGAATTTTTAGTTGCAACTGCAACCTTCTTCAGAGTATATCGGTTCTGTTCTGATTTAAAGAATGTATGATTCTTCAGTTTTAAAAAAGGGGTTATCACATTTCAAGATACTAAAATAAATTATGGGGTGCATGGCTGTTTCAGACAGACCGAGAGCAGAATAAATAGCATAACAAAACAGAGATAGGACGCAACGCTAGGAAAGTGTTGCGTTGGTTTATAATGGAAATTGAACTGAGTGGAGTGCAATTGGGTCACTCGAGAATGGACTTATAAGAGTCGAAGTCGCTATCGCATACATAACAGAAATGAAGAATGTATCGTGTATTTTTTAAAAATCGAAGACGTGCAAAGTTCAAGGCCGCGAAAAGGGCTATTGAAATGATTTTGTCTGAAGTGGAAAATGAAGCGTGCGAACAGTACGATTCGTTGGGTCATATATGAAATGGTAATCATTGAAACGACAATTTATAGTCTTACATAAATTAGTCGTGGCGCCGGGCAACTGGTCGACAAATTTTCTGCCATGTTACGAATAGTTACCTGCCTCGCTCCGCTCGGCAGCAAAAAGCGTGTACTACTTATGGAGTCCCGGCATTCTATCACACACATACTTAAAATTCCCAACAACTCTTCCCTCTTTTGCAGCTCTGTAACAATGTTGTTTTTACCAACACTAGTAACCGAAGCAGAACCAACGAGGAAAAATAGATCGGCTAGCTGATCAAACTAGCTGGTGGTGTAAAACCACAGCCCGCGAGATTAGATGTTTTCAGGTTTGTGGACGGGAAACTACGGAACTACACAAACTCGCTATATGCGACGCCATACTGAGTGCGCGAGTAGAAGCGAGGCTAAAAGCAGAAGAACTCCCATCTCCCTCCTTTTATTCCTGCCCCCCCCCCCCCCCCCCCTCCTCGTTAAATTCTATCTCCAGTCTCTCCTTTGCATGGCGTCGGAATAAGCGATTTCCCGTTGCAGGCCGAGCCTCGTTTGCGTGTCAAATTTCATTCACCAAAACGTCCCTTTTCTGCACATGCAAGCTCCTGTGATTCGGACCTTCTGGCTTAGACCATTCCATCTCTGCTTCCGTTACCAGTGAATAGCTGATTCCCCCAGGGAGGGGGGGGGGGGGGGCTCCCATATTTGACCTGACGTAACTCTTAGAGGTTGAAATTCGGTTTTGGTAACTCTCAAGGTGTCTCGTGTCTGTTCCTGACAAATCACATCCTAAAGGAATTTTTTATGGCAGTGTTTATAGAAACTTTTCAAAGTGAAATTCACTCGATGTTTAAACAGATCTTTCTATTAAATGCACAGTTTCCCATCATTTGTTTCGATGTAACTCCGTGATAACTTTTAGGGGGTAAAATTTGCTGGGGCTACACACAAATTGATAACTCCTAGGTGTGTTTTTCAACAATTTCGACAATCATCCCACTGTTATTCTATTCGGGAGAACCCTCAGGCTCGGGGAGCTGATCAAGCAAGACTGGTTGTAAAACTTGCAAATTCTTTATAAACTTTTGTTCTCCATTTCCTTTGTTCTTTGGCCTTAAACATGTTCCACAAAACCCCAAAATGTGCCATCGTGTTTTTAAAAACGTCCGTGTCAATAGAGCGTGCATTCATGTCCCTCGGGATTAAGTGAAAACTCTACAGACACAAACGCTTTGTTATGAACGAGAGGTGTCCACAGTCTGAGCTCGCAAGTGATAATACACATTGCAGGTATATTGATTGTGCGGCTCCATAGCACTTGCAGTAAAGAAAGTGTAAAGAAATTGTAAAGAAATGTGTGCAAATAAACCTTTCCTTGCAGTTGTTTCAGGCGATGTAATGGTCACTCGTCCGAAGAAACTGTTCGAATTGAATAAATAATTGTATTGTGTTGTATTCCCTTGTATCACTTAAGTTGTCAGTAGAAGTGAAGAGTAATTTGGAACCGATTTTTGGAAAATTATTTGCAAATTTCTCCAAAAGCCAAATTTGCAAGAAATTGCAAACTAACCCGCTAAGACAAAATTGTTCCCACATGGTATTATGGCCACGTTCCTGAATACGTAAAACACACACTCAAAATCTTCGTAATTGAATTTATTCCATCTACAAGGACAAAACAGCTGTTTAACTCCTCATGCCACCTCCTCCCCCTCCTCCTCCTCCTCCTCCTCCTCCTGTCCTGAAGCTCTGAGTAGCATTTATGGGCTGAGTCACCTGAAGGTTGGGGATGCTGCCAAAGTCCTGAAATAACAATTCAGCTGAACAGTTAGTTAACATATTTATAGCCAAGAGCCAGGTTAACATACCATTAAGGTCCTAAGCTTACAAGGAAGATTTGGTTGGATTATAAATTGGGGGAAAGGGATTTCAACTTTATTATAATATCAATAACATTTACATTTGTTTATTTACAGACTGGGTCCGGTTGTACGAAGAGTGGATAACTCTATCCAGCGGATAAATACTTATCCAGTGGATAAAACTAGCGTGTTGTCCAATGAAAATCAAGAATGCATCAATTTTATCCACCGGATAGCCGTTTATTTGCTGGATAAAGTTATCCACTCTTCGTACAACCAGGCCCTGATCTGTAATTAGTCTAGCTAACCGGGGGAGATCAGTCAAGATATATATAATCTAACACAAGCAGTGTAGTAAAAAAGGAATAAGGCTAAACTGAAGCTAATTTAATTCGCATTTTGATTTAGGAATAAAGTGCTTTGGAACAACGAAATCAAAAGAGGAGGAATGTACTACTGTAGGAAACTAAAAAAGAGAAACATGAACCCTGCAGCAACCACATATGAAACAAAAAGATGGCGATAGACTTATTCAAAATTGTCACTTCTGTAGAGCTGTGCTTTTTCGATTAATATCATGTAGTCATCACAAGACTGCAATTTTTCCCTTAGAGCAGGGTATAGCCTCTTTTGAATTGTTTTTTGGTTAGTTTTCTTTTTAATGAAGCTGGCAGCTCATCCGATACCTTTGCTCTGATTCTGGAAAATGCTTTTTCTTGTATTTCTAGTTTACTTTTTTTATATAAAACATATTGGGTGTTGAAGATCAGGTGTTGTAAGTTGTTGGAAACCAGAAATCAGGACACTGTCATCATTGCTCTACCCCCCCCCCCCCCATCCCCTGCTGCAGACCAAATGTTTTTGCTACACCTAGGCGAGTGAGAATTATTTGTAAATCTACAATAGCTTTTATAGAGCCTCTCATACAATGTATGTATGGTTCAGAATAATGAAGGAAGTTTGTTTTCAACTTGGACAAAACCTGGAAAATAGTGATTTATGTTTTAAATGTTACTACTACTTTATATCAGCTGAAAATCTAAACAATCATGACGTCCCAATTGTTTGAGGGTTTGAAAGTCCAAAATCGGACTGTCCCAGTGAAATCAGGATTGTTGGCAGGTATGACAAGTACTTAAGACTTTTTATACCAAAACCCAATGCTACTAATTCAGTGATCTTATGAACCAAAGATCTAACTGGTACTACCTTTGTAACAAACGACTATACGGACTAAAATACCTACGATTACACTGCACATTGCACTTACCAAGACCTTCAACATCTCCTTGGTGTCCGGGTCAACCTCAATGATGTTTTCAGTCTCAAGGGCTGACACCTGGGGCAAAAACGTGTTAGTATGTAGAGCACTCTCAACAGCCTAAAGCTGACAACAAAAAGAGTCAAGCAGACTAATCAATGTTCTAGCAAGGCCAAAACAACAGGGTGTATTGCCCTGTTGTTTTTCTGTGCACCCTGTCAATTTCCTCCCAAGCCAAGTCGTTTTTGTGATCCTGTACACTGTCTTGATAAAGATTTGAAGTAAAAAATCCCCAATATTTTGAGGTTTCCACATACTAATGGTATGCAAATTACAGTGCCTTGTCGCTTTTAAAAGCTGGCTAAAACACTGCTGATATACAAGAACTGATTTAAACTTCTCCAAATAAGAGTACCAAAACACAATCAAGTTCAACCGTTTCAAGGGCTTTCAAAAGCAATTAAAACTTAATGTCTTTTGCATACTTTAACTATAATTTTCAAAATTTCAACTTATCGTATTTTGCCAGCGCAGTTTTATATTTTCAAAACCCCCTCTGATTTAAAAATCTTGACATTACAGGGCTGGAGATATTTTCCAAAAAAATAAAGATCTTTGAAGCATATTAATAAGCAGTGGGCCACCTTTTCATCTGTCCACAAATAAATATTTTGTTAAGAAAAAAGTTGGGCTTATTAATAAACAAAAACAAGAGACAAACTTTTTGTAAATCAAGTGCAATCAAACTGTATTGATCAGCTCAGAGAACAGTACTTGTACATGACCATTTGGTCAGAAGATTGAGTACATGAAAGAATGCACTTTTTCATTTTCTATACTGACAGCAACAGGTAGTTGCAGATGGTTGAAGTTTTAATTCAAGCTTTTGAACTTTCCATTTCCAATTTTGAAATCTACAATGACGTTTTTTGGATTGCATTTTGTGTGGGCACCTTCAAGGATACAGTTGAAACATGCACCATGACATAAAGAAAATCTACTCACCTCTGGAACATAATTGTCCCTGCGCTCACGTTCCTCCTCTTGCAGTTTGATAGATATGCCACGAACAGCACCCTTCTGGATACGCTTCATAAGATGGGTAACAAACCTACAGTATATGAAGAGATCAGCTGGTATCAACTAGAATACTATTAATAGCATTTACTTTTATTTTCTTGAATGTAAGCAGACATGGGGGTATTTTGTACCCAAGATTCTTTTAACTACTCACAACATCTTGATACTGTATTACGACATTTTTGCTTCTTTTTAGAGGTAAATGCAGCAATTAGTGAAGTGAGTATCAAGTACTGGTGAAATTGCAGAACTCTAAGTCTATTGTGTTTTACGAGAACAATTTTATAAGAACAATGAAGCTCAAATTTGGCCAAAAAATAAGAATGTAAGAACAACACCAGCTGGGATCTGAATCCTAAATGCAAAGTTTAACTTTCTTAATAAACTTCAATTATTTCCTCAAATTAGACTGTTGCTTCAAATGCTGTGTTGAGATGGATCAAATTTCTGTTTTAAAATTGTGATTTATTCAGCCTCATGACCACAAGTTAGGTTTATCTGGAATATTTTAGGAGTTATTTTTCACCGATGTTCTTATGAGTACTTTTAAAAAATTAAGAACAGCTTAAGAACAATTGAGGCTGAAATTTCCTAAAAAAGTTAAGAACAATATGGATCGCCCAAATTTTACTGGTTCTCATGAAAAAAAAATGTGTATTGCATATGGTGTCAAGAAATGATATTGATGAGCAATTGAAAGCCTCTTCTCTTCCCTTATTCAAAAAAAAATTAAATCGTCACTTCTATTGAAATACTAGTAAAAAGTCTGTTTTGCAATTCTATTTATGATGTCTTCTCACGTCTTATGTTTGTGTATTTGTCCGTGCTTTTGCGTATTTGTTTGCTGTCCGACCATTGTAATTTATAGAGTTTCCTTGCAAACTGGCACCTGCTTCTCGTTAACCTTGTGGTAATTGCAGGTGTCAGTACCCCTTAAGTATTCTCTTATAAAATTGTACACTGTAATGTAAAGTTTTAGGGGTAAATAAACTTGTTGTTGTTGTTAGAAATTGTAGCAATGTTATGGCCAACATATTGGCAACTTCTGATAGCACTACAGTTAAGACCTGCTCTTGTGCAAAACAGTTGCCCCAATAAATCACCTTTGGAGCAATTTTGTACAAAACTCAAGAACTAGTCTTGCGAACTAAGGCCAGACCAATTAAATTTTCGGGAGCACAGATTCGACCAGCCCTGTTTTTAGGGAAAACAGAAAAAAAAGCCCAATTTTTTTTTAAGACTTAAAAAAAGTTAACTAATCACCTGATTGTTGCTGTTCGAAGCTAATAAAACAGCTGTTAGTAAAGTTTTGCATTTTTTCAAGCTTGCAACTATAAAATAAAGAAATTGTTCTGATATAACAATGTTTATAAATAGCACTTTTTTATTTGAACAGCAACACCGCAACTGTTTGTTTTCACATGCTGTCAAGACTCAAGACACGTGCATAGGATATGTTTTTTTGCCATGGATCAGAATGAGTTTCCAGCTCCTTGGTTACTTTGTATTTTAAAAGCAACCAGATATATCTATTTAAAAGAATTGTAGCGACTAATTGCTTTAGTGCAAAAACAGATACATGTTAACTGAATTGATGTTTCACAATCAAACTCAACAAATGATAAACTACAGCCACTCCCATTCGCTAAAAATTAAAACACATCTACATGTAGACATTGAATTAGACAGAAGGTTGTCTATTTTTCATTTACTTTTCAATCTGTAAAAGTGTTTGATTAAGGAACAAAACACAGAAGGCCTCACAATTTAGTGATATTGAAGATATTTCTAAAATAACTGGGACAATGATTGCAAGAACATGCATAAAACCGATAAACCAACAGCGATGTTATATAACAGGTGATCAATGTATTATTGACTTGAATTTCTCACAGCAGAGCTTAGCTGAATTAATCAATTGCAAATGATGAAGAACAGAGTTTTTAACAATTCCTTCAGGGTTGTAAACGACATGCATTTTTCATCCACCAGGACGAACTGCTACACCTGAAGACAAAAGCTCTTGTCCTACTCACAACTTGCACTGACTGTGAGTCACGCATAGAATCAAAACAAGTATTTTAATCGCCATCCCAACATGACCAAAGCCAGCATACATGGCTGCATTTTCATTCAAACAATATTCTTTCATATTTGAAAAAAGGAGAAGTCATTTTTGTCGAAGTATCGAATCCCACTGTTTTCACAAAACAATCTAAAACAATTACAAGAGTTTGTGGTTACACGCTTTATTAAACATGTTTCGTCTCTACTGCCTGCTCCAGTCACACCATTTGATTTACACAGAAAAATACTGTTGCAGTTCCTTTTCTATAAAAATAGAAATGCTTTATGAATCTGGCACAAATGTATTTTTGTTTCAAGGTCACGTTAATTTCAAGTTAAATGGAAACTTTAAAAAACCGCTATCTTATAGATGCAGAGTTTGCCCTATAAAGAAAGATTTTTTGACATTCAAAGCCAACACAGAACATCTGGGACTTTTTCATATTTTCCATTTTTTCCAACCCTTCAAATTTTTTAAAAAAATCAAAGCTCCCAGAAATTAAATTGGTCTGGAATACGTTACAGCGAATAGACCAGTTTCATATTCCCGGTTGCCACTGATTACAATGACTATAGACCAGGGCTCGAAAAATCCGCCAGCCTGATGCCCGGGGGTAGTAATTATTCGAGTCAGGCTAGCAATATGGAAACCATTTGTGCCCAACGGGCTAGCTAGCACATCAGTTCTCAAATCACGTCATTAAATTTACATCTCAGAGAATATGAAAAAGGCTTAAGGCTACTTCGCTTGATAGTGCATAAATCGTGACAGAATAACAAGACACTTTCAAAACAATTTTCGAGGAAAACCTAACTCTAATGAGTTATTTTTGCTGCCGCGTGTCGATCGATTCATGACTATTGATCCAGGCGTCACCGTAAGCTGTCCGTGGGAATCTGGTAACGAATGGATGCACGAGTGCACGTCTTCTTTCTACCATTATTTTTCAAAACAGAAGGACAAGGGAAAACCAAAGAAAAGTACTGCCGATGGCCTGACAGGCACCGAGCCTGACCAAGTTCAGAAAAAAAGAACACGTTCATTCCTTTCCCGCTGGATAGACAGTTGGCAATGGGTCACGTTCGATGAATCAACCGATAAGATGTTTTGCCAAACTTGACGGAAGTATCCAGATTTGGCAGATAAGTCAAGCCCTTGTTCAAGGGCACTTCAAATTTGTGTTTTGACCCATTGAGAAGCCACAACTGCTCTCGAGAGCACGATGCCTGCCATCAACGATTCGAGCATGAGACAGCAACAAAGAAAGTTGACAAGAAAAACACAGTACTGGGGAAAGCCTGTTTAAAAGTCGATGAAGAAGTGAGAAAGAGATTGACTTATCTTTTCAACACCATTTTATCATATTTTTACTCTGAAAGCGGTGTACTTAATAATAAAATATTTTTGATATATTAAGTTTAGTTGGGCTAGCTAACTCAAGATCTGGGCTAGTAAATTATGGTGCTCACTAGCCCATGGCTAGAAGGGACTTTAGAAATTTTTCGAGCCCTGTAGACTCGTCTTTACAGCACAAGCTTCGTCTTGATGTTAAATATTCACAAATACCAGTGAGATCTGAGTCTTTAACAATACACAGAGCTGTAAATAGCTCATATCCACTCTGGAATTTATGAATACTTAACGTCAACTCGAGGCTTGTGCTGTAAAAGTGAGCCAGCGGCAACTAGGAATATGAAACTGGTTTACTGGAACAATGTTTTCAAGATATTTTACTAAGATGTCTATAAAGCACAGAAATGAAATCAGAAGCTTACCCTGCAATCTTGTTCCTCAGCTTCTTGCTGGGAATGATGGCAATCTCCTCACATACTCTTTTGTTAGTGTGGAAATCAAGAGTAAGACGAGTGTAGTACTTCTCAATGATAACTCGGGCAGCCTTCTTGACAGTCTTGGTCCTGACACGACCCTGAAGTGAACAAAAGGTCATCCATGAATGACAAAGTTCTAAATGCATTTAGAAAGCATAAGTACACATCCATTTGGATTACAGCGGTGGTTGAATGAACTGTAGTTGTACATTAACAGAAGGTCTGAAAAATGTAACTTTAGTTTTCATATGAAGTGATGAATCTAGGGCACGTCATTGCGTCCAGGAATGCAACTTGCTCTTTTTGGATGCAAAAATTAAAAACATCAGTGCAACCAAACGGATGCAGACAGACACAAAGTAGTTTCAAAAAACAAGCAAGACAGACTGGCTTCAACATTTTAGAAAACTAGAATTCGCCAGATTCAGTCACTGTCATCTTTCACTTTGCGTTTGTGTTGATGAAAAAGTTTTAATATTCTTGTGGTTCAATGATTCATTCAGTTTTATGTTTTCGTTGCTGTATTCCTCTGTTTTGCTTCAGCACACATAGGATTGAATGCGATTCCTTTCTAAAGATGCCAGTAACATTTTATGAACGAAGGAAACTGGAACGAACTAGCCTTGCTGGCCATGTGACAAGATTCAAGATGGCAGAGAGTTTTCTGTACAATCTTTTCTCATTCAAATCATTCGGCATTTGTGCACAAAAGACAGACAATAAATGAATGGATCGAACCTCTTCAAAGCCCAAATGATTCTTTCCAAATCTATTTTATCACTGAAACTTTTCAAAAATCGCAACAGAATTTTAGTCATGAACGTATTTTCTAAACCAGCTTGGCAAACTTACAAAACAAAACTGTATTTTACCTCAATTTATTCTCCATGCTTCTTTGAATTTCAGGTTGTCTGACTTTGTATTTTTTGTGTTATTGTGCAAATTACATTGTATGAAAACAAATATCCTGTGAAGAATGTACAACTTGACTTTAAAGGTAGAATTGCGAGAAAATCGTACACATTATACATCATTAAATACGACAGTAATTGAGCGCAATCGCCTCTACCAGCTGATAATCAACCTTCTACCAAGCCAGTAAAAGTTTTATTAGGGTGTTGATTGTTTTTGTCTTTCATTCACTTTATTCAAACACTGTCTTGGTCCAATAGGAAAGAAATACTTTTAAATCTTGCAATAATCTAAAAGTAAATAATCTAAAAATATAAACAAAACCTTCTTTGAAAAAAAGAGAAAAATAGAAAACCATGAATATTAACGAAGACCCTAGACCCAACAAATGGCCCCCCTAATTTCAACAACAGGGGGTTGAACGGACCCTTACAATTCAGATCCTAGATTTAGCACTGCATATGTCAGTTGAAGTATTCATTGAATATGGTAAATTCACTTTGTGATGCTACTCAAGAGTACTGCAGTAAGCACTATTTAACTATTGCAAGTACTGAAGTAGCCAAAGGACAGTTTGTTCAAAAGTTTTTTATCTTTTCCATTAGATAAATTCCTGACTTGTAAGTACTTTCTAAATTAAAAAAAGGTAAAACAGATGGCAGATAACATTTAAGCATCCTTATCCTTTATTTGATAGCAAAAATCTTAAACGGAGGGATTTCTTCCATGGCCTGGTTAAGTACATGTATTGATGTAACTCAACATTTGTGCAACTGGGCCAGGAAATCTAGGTTGTATCACAAAGTTTAGACTTAATAAGTTTAGACGTTATAAAGTAAAGACACACACTGCAAGATTACTGTTTTAAACAATGCACAAGGTTCCAGAATGCATCACAACAGAACACACTTATTCCTCCACGAAACTACTACTATCAGAATCTGCAAGAAATTTCAAACTGGTTCCAGTTATTCGGAGCAGAATTTGACAAAAATTTAACAGCCTGTTAATCGGTTCGAAAGAAGCACAAAGAAGTCAGAAACCCACGTTTCAAATTACAACAGCTTTATCTTCAATGAAATAATTCATAGTTTTCATCTTGTACGCGATCCTATTCTCGAAAAAGACGATTTTTTCGCGTGCTTATAGTTTATATACATGTGAGTATGTTATTTTTGTTAGAAAGCCATAATAATTTAACTATTTTGCGGATTTTAAAGATCAAAGAAAACCAGAATGTAGGTTGTTTTCCTTTTGGAATAACTATGAGTTTCACACAAATAGCAAGCTAACACGCAACGTTTGACAGAAGAGAGGGGGAAAAGAATCGAACAAACGTTCAGTTTTCCTTGGCAAAAATCGATTTCACAAAGCGCTAATATGAGAAATATCTCAACTAGAGGAAAGAAAATGATATCAGAGTTCTCATTCTGCCGAATACTCTGAAGTGTTTGTTACGATAAATACGATGGAAGTAGATTTAGAACAACAATCTCGCAAAATCACCCACCATTTTGATTGCCGAAGCGAGAGAGGACCTTCCCAGAAGGCAACGCGTTCTTCAACTATGATTATTAACCGCTGGGCGGCAAATCTTGTGTTCGACTGGCGCGGCATCAATTATTCATGTTGAAATGTGCACTTTCGAACACTTTCTTAATTTTGTGCATGCTACATTTAACATTTTATGCGAAGAAAATGGTAAGATAGGACAGAAGTAAACAACAGAAAACAAGTTTTCAAAGCGACTGTTTTTTTTTCTGCTATGAGACTGGAGTTAGCTCCCGGTGGGGGGTACTCGACCTAAGTTTGGGTAGGGGTGCCGCCCGGATCCTAAAACCCTGAACCCGTTTATGACAAAAAGTTCGTGAAAATCTTGAAAAATTGATACCTAGGTTATGATTTGGAGGCCAAGTTCAAATCTTTTTTCATCAAACCGGGTGTTTTTAGACCCTGTTTATAAAAATTCTTAGAAAATCTTTGAGTTTAAGACCCTGTTTATGATCGGACGGTCGAAACACCATACCCTAAAAGGCGGCACGTCCCCGTATAGCTTATGTATGGGAGTACCCTCTCCCCCCCCCCCCTCGGGAGTTTGCTGTCTTGCAAATGTCTGCTCCAAGCGAAGGGGGAGGGGTGATAAAAGTACGTAAATCCGTCGATTCGTAGTTACTTTTAATGAGCTGATCCGAATCCGCCATCGTTCGGTGATACAAATCAAAGAAGCACAACTGACCAAGATTAGGCGCAAATATTGCATTAAAACTCAATATTATCTATGAGGTTTGAGCCTTTAAGGTCACTGTTCACCTTGAGCGGTGTTTTCAGTTTTCCGTATGCAACTCCGTTAATACGCACCGGATACCCACAAATCTATATATCAGTGGAAAGCTTATGAAAATATTTTAATGATGGTGAAAAGTTTGTCTAAAAATTTTGGTTTCCAAACGCCGAATGCGAGCATCAATTCAAACTGTTTATTTCACCTCTAGAGGGCAATGCGGCTGTCAGTTTCAATTTCAACCATTTTTAGTTTGTTTGTGAGTTTCAGCAAAATTTTCATTCTTATCTCTAATGGTACGCGTCATAAATTTTCTGCAGCCAGGTATTTGAAGAAAATTCCCTTTTTGCAGCGTACAAAACTGTCCTGATTGAGTCACAAGAATCAATTGTTGCGGAATTTCAAAATTTCCCATGACGGTTTACATCTTCGGCTATTGTTTTATGAACCTGCCATTATTTATTTGACAGCATGAGGTTAAAAACTGAGGAAGCATTGATTCTTTGCATTGTCGCAGTTTTAGCCAAAACACGTCTCGAGAAATTCACTCCTGAAGTACGCCACACGTCATACAAATTTACTTCCGGTAAAACTCATGTTCGTCGTATCTCGCCAACTATTAAATGTATTGAAAACCATTTTAATCAGAAGTATATTTAATGTATATATTTATATTCTGCGAAAATCTCAATTTCGAAATTTTGATCCGTTTTAACGTGAGCCTTTGCGGTCTGCAGACAAGCCGCCGACAATAAGAAATCCGCCATATACATACGGGCAACTTTTTGAAATCTGGAAATCACAGGAGGCCAAAACTATGAGCGAGTGTTGTTGATGTATGGCATTGAGCAACTTATAAGACTTTGTATAGGAATTTCGACTTTCACCGTTATCATCGAAAATAATGAAATAAAGGAATTGTGACCTGCCTGAAGTGTTGTTTTTGTCTTTCTTGGTCTGTGGTGGCGATTTCAAGTCATTTCGGTGATATGAAGTCCCTCAGTTTTTCCCCTAAAACTCGGGGATAAAAAGGATAGGGTTGACAGTCGGAAATCCTAGAAAACTACCCTAAAATATACCAAGCCATAAAAGTTTACATACCGTAAAACATACCCCCTGGCCAAAATTAACCTAAAAACTATCAATAAACCAGAGTTTAGTAAAGAAACGTGTTCAAAAGAGCTGTACCCATGATAACTCAAAGTTTTCAGTTATACCCTAACAAATACCGTTTTTATCATTTGAATAGATTTCGCTCGAAAATCCCCTAATAGGACTTATAGCCTAGTCACACTGCTGTGTATTGTACTAGCGTATGCCAGCATATGAACATAGACGCTGACATACGCGGCTGAAGGTACGTTAGACATAGGTTGTATACGTTTCAAGCAGGGTCGCATACGCTGGCATACGGCGAGGCAGAGTATTTTTTAAGCATGCTAAAAAATATTTTGCGTATTCGGACGTACGGTTTATACGCTAAGCTGCGAATACGCTAGACATACGCTGAATACACAAGAGCTTTACGCCAGAATAGAGGTACGTTACCAATAGATAAAGTACTCTGGCCGTGATCTATACGCTACTTATAACGCTACTCGTAGATTCAAAACTAGTACTGTAAGTATGCGAACAACTCGCCCTGTATTTTCCGAATGGCACATCGAGCGTGTGAAAGTCATACGCATTAGTGTGACAGGGTCTTTGCAACCTCTAAAAATACGACGATTATGCATGCATCCCGGCCTATATCATGCGAATATATAGGGAGTACCCCCCGGGGCCAAGCACAGTGTTTAACTGAAAACAAGAGCACTGTGTTTTCTTTACATGTAGTTCTCAGTTGGCCGGAAGAGCATAATTTAGTTGCTGCAGCTCAGCAGGGAGAGCAGAATATACCGACTTGTCAGCGAATACCTAGCAAGGCTTGGTCCAAGGCGGTTTAAAACCAAGCTAAACCCATCAAAACAACCAAGCTTGAGAGGTAGGAAACTTCATTAACGTACTAGATAACCTCTTGTTAAGAGCAAGCTAAAGCATTGTCACTAATTCAAAAGCCATTTATAGCCGATAAGTTATTTTTGTAAAACAGCCGGCTACCTCCAGAAGTAGTTGTTGAGTCAAAATTTTTAAACCTGATATTGTATCACAGATCTGTGTTTTCAAACAGTTACATTTCAGAGTATCCTCAAAAATAGTGTATAAGTAGAAATGCAAGTACACTCTTTTTTAATATTGTAAACCGTTTTTATAAGAACTTGAACCTGAAAATGCCCAAAATTAAAGAACATGTAAGGATTGTACCTGAGGCTGAGGCAAGATGAAGATAACGCACAAAAATCATAGATATAATTTGTTCTTGGCTAATGTTCATCGTTGCAACGTCGCCTATAGTGCTTTGCGTGTACAGCTTTGTTTCTAAAATTCTCTTTTGATTTTTACTGTTTTGCCTTCTTACCGGCCAGGGTAGCAGCTAACTAGTAAAACTTGTTTATTATAACCATAGTTTCATTTCACTAAAACTTGATTTGCACGCGAAGGGCTCAGTGAATTGCTTGATACAATTTTTAAAATAAATTATTTACTAGAATTTAATTGCAATCGGTTAAAAAAACAAAAAGGTAAAGATTATTAAAAAAAGAAATACACTGCGGGATAAAACTGTTCTTGAAATGGCCTGAGCGATAGCGAAATAGACCGACGCTGTTTGAATACTACTTTATACTGTCTGGTTTGTCGATCCCCACCCTGTTGGGATTAGAGTTCTATTTTTCTTACACGCACTTCAGTCTTCACTCTTCAGAAAACAACTTTAGTTACTCGGTCATACCTAAGAGCTATTTAAAAATACTCACACCTAAGTGACTTTGCTCAACTTGCTCAGCTCACAGAGGAGTGAGCTATTGTACTCAGCCAATGAGCTGGTGCATGGGGTTAGTCATTATATAATTGGAGTCTCTGAGAAACACAGAACAGGTGTCTATCTTTAAGCCTCTGGTTCTCTTTTCCCTCGTTCTAAAATTTATGGAATTTTTGACCTCGTTTTACAATTGGCAGCCGGCTTCAGCGTCTCGGCTAAACTTGGCATTCTTACAGTTAATCAGCATAAAGCCCTCCAAA
Organism: Umimayanthus nakama; assembly: GCA_027574985.1. NCBI lineage: Eukaryota > Metazoa > Cnidaria > Anthozoa > Zoantharia > Parazoanthidae > Umimayanthus > Umimayanthus nakama. The sequence goes on along the minus strand of JAOBRG010229206.1, from coordinate 863 downwards.
GGAAGCCGACGTCTTACTTTGTAGTAAGTCCAGATTTATCAGTGATTCATCGATCGTTAAACCCGTTTATACCGTGAGAGGTAACCGAATGGTCCTCCGAATTTTTGATGAAGTGCTCACAAAATTTGGCCCTTGCTCGACTGCACTTGTACAAGTTTTAGTAGATTTTGGATCAGCTACTCACTGGTGAAGTGGTCATTTCTTCCCTACACCCCCCTCCCTCCCCGAGTACAAAAGTGCTCGTGCTAGCCATAAACGCGAACGTGGCCGGTGCGCGCAGGCATGCTCGTAAGTACTCACATTTACTATTTCAGTATTTTCTACCACTTTTACAATCGGTGAATCACATTGCAAGAGTTTCGCTGATGCATTGACCACTCCTCATCCGTATGAGTGCAGTAAATCGCACTTTGAACATCAAATTCTTTCTTTACTGTGCTCATAGTCCGGCTGATCAACTGCGCGTCAAAATAACTGTACACGTTAGGGGCGACAACGGTATGAAAACTAATACAGCAGTAAGAGTAAAAATTGAGGTTTGGAGGTCATAATAAATAATCCATGCAATTTTTATTTTATAGTCCGCTAAAACTTGGGGCTTCGCTTGAAGTATGCTGATCCTGGCAACGCCTCTGGAGAGGGGGGAGGAGGATTCTGTTGCGTGGCCAAATTCTCCGACTCTACACGTAATGTTACGTGACTAAAGTTCCTTGAGTCTGTTCTATTATTTAAAAAACATGACATTTGCCGTCGGTTCTTCACTGTGCATAGCCTGCATAACAGGCAGTCATAGTCGTACTTTCAGCGCTCAATTTTTTTACTTCGGCGTTGAACACAGCCAAGTATTGGGAAAGTTGGCGCGT
>JAOBRG010229095.1:0-17033 GCA_027574985.1 Umimayanthus nakama | reverse complement strand
AAGTGTCATAAAATAGCTTACTTGACATTTTACTAGTTGTGCTTTGAATCGTTTGGTCTTTTTGTTTTACATCGTTTAGCTCTAATTTAATACTTTTGCGTAATTTGGAGACACAAGCGATTACTCCAAAATATTGTAGGTATGGTACCTGAAGTTTATACTTGTTTTGAAAGTCCTTATGATTCAAAAAGCGGTCCTTCTTTTCTTCTAATAAGTGGCTTACTTTGTAAATGCCTTTATTGAACCACTGATTGTAAAAAATGGGCTTATTCTCAATGCGGATTAAAGAATTATGCCATAGTGTTTGTTCTTCAAATTCTTTTAGCGACACTAGTTTGCTTTGGAAATTCACTTCTGCCCAAATTTCAATAAGTTCTTGCAAAAATTTGTCATTAACGTTGATCGCTTGAACATCTTTTCGAGAAAGGTTGTAGGTTGGTTGTATCCAGCACAATCCTGCCTTATCTTGCACAATCCTGTCTTATCCTGCACAATCCTGCCTTATCTTGCACAATCCTGTCTTATCTTGCAAAATCCTGCCTTATCCTGCACAATCCTGCTTTATCTTGCACAATCCTGCCTTATCTAGCACAATCCTGCTTTATCTTGCACAATCCAGGCTAATCCTGCCATATCTTGCACAATCGTGCCTTATCTTGCACAATCCTGCCTTATTCTGCACAATCCTGCCTTATCTTGCACAACGCTACCTTGTCTTACAGAACCTTGCTTTATCTTGCACAATCCTGCTTTGTCCTACACAATCCTGCCTGATGATCCTGTAAAATCCTACCAGTGCACAATCTTGCCTCTATCCTGCACAGGCTTGTCCTACCTTGTACGTTCCTGTGTTATTCTGCACGATCTTGCCTTATCTTGCACAATCCTGTCTTATCTTGCACAGTCCTACCTTATCTTGCGTAACCCTGCCTTATCTTGTACAATCCAGCCTTATCTTGCATAATCATGCCTTATCTTGCACAATCCTGCCTTATCCTGCACAATCATGCCTTATCTTGCACAATCCTGCCATATCTTGCACAATCCTGCCTTATCCTGCACAAGGATGCATTATCTTGCACAATCCTACCAAATCTTGCACAAGATAATCTTGCCTTATCCTGCATAATCATGCCTTATCTTGCACAATCCTGCCATATCTTGCATAATCTTGCCTTATCTTGCACAATCCTGCCATTTCTTGCACGATCCAGCCTTATCTTGCATAACCTTGCCTTATCTTGCACAATACCTGCTTTGTCCTACACAATCCTGCCCGATGATCCTGTACAATGCTGTCTTATCCTGCACAGTCCTGCCTTATCCTGCACAATCTTACCAGTGTAGAATCCTACCGCTATCCTGCACAGGCCTATCTTATTTTGTTCGTTCCTGCCTCATTCTGCACAATCCTGCTTTATCCTGCACAATCCAGCCTTATCCTGCACAATCCTGCCTTTTCTTGCACAATCCTGCCTTATCCTGCACAATCCTAGCAGTGCACAATCCTGCCTCTATCCTGCACAGGCCTGTCCTTTGTTGTACGTTCTTGCTCTTTTCTGCTTAATCCTGCATTATCTTGCACATTCCTGTGTAATTTTTTGCATGTCCTGTGCAATTTTGACTTATCCTGCACAATCATGCCTTGTCCTATACAATCCTGCCTTATCCTGCACAGTCCAATCTTTATCCTTGACAATCCTGCCTTATCTTGCACAATCCTATCAGTGCATAGTCCTGCCTCTATCCGGCACTGGCCTGTCTTATCTTTTACGTTCCCGCCTTATTCTGCACAATCCTGCCTTATCCTGCACAATCCTATCAGTGCATAATCCTGCCTCTATCCGGCACAGGCCTGTCTTATCTTGTATGTTCCCGCCTTATTCTGCACAATCCTGCCTTATCTTGCACAACCCTACATTGTCTAGCAGAACCTTGCCTTATCTTGCACAAACCTGCGTTGTCCTACGCAATCCTATCTTATCATCCTGTGAAATCTTGATTTATCATGGATTATCTTGCCTTACCCTGCACAGCCCTTCCTTTTCATGCACAATCCTGCCTTGCCTACACAGTGCTGCCTTATGATCTTGCAGAATCCTGCCTTATCCTGCACAGTCCTGTCTAATCCTGCACAATCCTACTTTATTGTGTTTATTCCTGCCTTATTATCTTGTACAAGAACTAGTGTGGATCATTACCTTTTTGTTTTTTCCTGAATGGTCGTTTATCATATGTGAGATATACAGGAAAGCATGGAAACAAGCCTGAAGTTTTTAGTCAATTTATGATAACTTGAGTTAAGAGACAAACTTTCATCTTACGTTATCTGTCGTTCTGACTTCATACAATTGTCTTTTCTTCTACTCAACAGTTAAAAAAACAGCTTAACCACTGCTGTTTAAAAAATTCTTTGGATATTTTTCAGTTATTCTGCATAAATGCGAAGTGATTGCAATAAATCTCAAATCCTTATTTTATTAGAAAAATATTTTTTCAAAAAATGATTGTTTTAAAAATTCACTAAGTCATTGGCTTTTTACTACCTCGTTTATCAAACACTTACTTATACTCTTGGTATAACTGAGAAAGAACCGTCATTAAGGTCGTTATACAGTAGCCCCAAACCCATCTAATGGACAGTTCTAGTTTTATTTATTTATACTTTGTTTACTTTACGGTATTTTAATTTTTTTAGTGACAGGTATACAGACAACAGGACAATGCATCCCCTTCTAGGTCCATCTACCCATAACAATCCTCCGGTAGAAAAATTGATGATTAGCCCTAAGCAATCTCCTAGTGTATGTAACACTAAAAAATTTAATATATACACAGAGCACGATACAGATAATTATTCAGAATGAAGAAGCTGAACCCAAATGCCAAAATACCCCAAATATCAAAAGTTATTTACAATGTGAACATGAAGACGTATTCAAAGTGTTAATTCAGCTGTATTTCTGGCAAACACGCTTGCAATGAGTAGATTGGAGAGCTGCAATCCTGCATTTGTTTCTGTTGTTCCTGTGCCCCTGAAGTCAGAGAAATAATCCAAATTTTGGGATATTTGTAGTTTCAGCATGAGTTTTTAACGCTTGCATATTTTAACCAGAGTTATATGTGAGTCAAATCCAAGGGTGCCCATGCCCCCCGGGCTGACCCCCAGGCATTTGACATTTTTAACTTCGGAACAATGCAAATCGTGTTTGAAGACAAGAAGAAGTACAAAAGCACGAATCAGTACATTCTAAATTTTGCAAGGTTTGTTACCATCAGGCTTCAACTACTGGCGAAGCAGCAAATCCTTCGTAAAATGTACCGAGCTCTGCTCGCAGAAATCTTAATATTTTTGACGTTCTTGCCAGGTTTGTTTGTAACTGGACCACGCAGCGAGGAAGAACTCAGAAGTGCTCGCTCGAGTAGCGCGCGGTGTAGCCCTTTGCTACTGGTATTTTAATACATTATAGAGTACTTCATCAGTTCATGGTGTCGAGTATCTCTAATATTTGTTCTTTTTTTCTATACTTCGTTGAATTTACGTGGTTACAAAATGAGATTAAAAACAACCCTTTACACTGCCTTCTCGATTGATATTGATGCATATTATTGAGATACACAAGTAGCTGCGACGTTTTTTTCCCGGTGTCAAATGCCTGGGGTACCGGGACCTGAACAAATGTCAAATTCCCGCCCACCCAGGATTTAATTCATGTTAAGTCCCCGGGGGGACGGGCACTCTAGGATTTGACTCATACATTACGAGTTGCAAAAAAATATCTTTGGTCACGCATCATAGCGGCCGGACCGACAAGGACGAGCTCGCTGAAATTTCTAGTATTTCTAGCATTTCTGCTAACAACAACAGTTTTCATCCGAGAAAACCTCGAAAACATCTAAATATCTCGGTCCTCCCAGGCTACAAACTCTTCGCAGACGGTCTTGGCACCGGAATTCGTCTTGAATTTGACAATCCGTCGTAGAGTTGAGTTCAAACTTCGCGCCAAACGATTCATGTCATGTAGAGTTCAACATACGACCAAAGGGACAAGCAGCTTCAATTTGGAAAGAAATCTGCTCGAGTATGGTGATATATCTTCAAACCCCGGCCCTAAAGGGAAGACGTCGCTGAAATACTCATGCGGTGAATGTCACAAGGCAGTCAGAAACAACTAAGACGCCATCTTGTGTAGCACATGTGGTAAATTGTCCCACGCCAATTGCCTTAACATGTATCGGCCTATTTTCCAATATTATATTGACCGGCCGAACATTGAATGGAATTGTTCTATCTGTGCACTACCGCCACTGACAGATTCTTTCTTTGAAGAAGGATCAGGGGAAACACTAAATGAAACAGAAATATCATGAAGAACTGACATAAGGATTCGATCGGCCGTTTCTCGTGGAAACTCTCTCTGATAACTTCAAAGTAATTCCAAATGGTTTTTGGACTAATCTCCACGCATCCAATTTTTCTATTTCAAGTAACCGCTATTTTCAAGATATCGATCAGGCGTGTAACTTTTTTTCGAGAAACGTCATGGAGCAACCATCAAAGCAATGTCAATCAAACGCCAAGAAATATACCAAAAGATTCAAACGAATCGTTCCGAACTTAAAAATGTCTGCCCGGTCGCTCTTTCGTTTCGGAACCGAGAAATCCTTTCTCGGAAAAGACTTGAACTTCGTGCCACTGACCAAAAAGACAGATGAGTTAAACGTCAAAGAGGGCACGGAAAAATTTCTTCGCCGTGTCAAACTCAAAGCTCATTTTCATGACAAAGAACAACCTTTCGACGAACTTCAAAGAGACGAATTCGAATCACTCAAACCGAAGAAGTCTAATTGGACACCACCGGACGGCCAATTTACTTCCGTCGACCTCTTTGTTTTAAAAAAAAAATGCCGTGTAGACATCCAAAAACTTAATTTCAAGCCTCAAATTTTCAAATCTTTCTAAAGAAAAATTGACTGCCCACCAAAATCTTAAAATTCGGGACGGTATCGTCATCAAACCAGCCGACCAAGGTGGTGCCGTAGTCGTTTGGCGCACCGACCTTTACAAAGAAGAAGCTTTTAGACAATTGGCCGACACTAATTTCCACGCAAAAGTAGAAAAAGATCTCACACAAACCAATCAAAAAATTGTCAAAGATACCGTCAACAAACTCATTTCGGAACAAAAACTACCCTCTACAGCCCGCAATCTTTTCGTCACCACACCCAAAACATCTACATTTTATCTTAAACCGAAAATCCACAAACCTAACAATCCCGGCCGCCCGATCATTTCTGCATGCAGTTGCCCAACAGAACTCACTTCCAGCTTTCTAGACAAGGAAATGGCTCGTTCGTCAAATCTTTGCCAACCTACATAAAGGACACGAACCATGCTCTCAACATTTTTAAAAAACAGTTTGGTTTCTCAGGAAACAACAAATTCCTCTTTACCATGTACATCACCTCTCTATACACCGTTATTCCGAACAATGAAGGGCTATTAACACTTAAATATATTTTCGACCAACACACAGTAAGGCCCTGTTTCCCGGCTCTATTGTATTTTGGCGTTTCGTTTGCATTTGAGCCGGGACAGCCCGGCTTGCCGGGACAACTTTTTGTTTGTTTTGTACATGCTAAGGCTTTATGCCGAGATATCCCGGCTTGCCGGGATGACCTTGTGCTTTGACGAACGTATACTGAGCGGCTGCTTGCAACATTAATTGCTGCTCATGGCGAGCTTGTAACAGCAGCTGGCAAAACATCAAACTGCAACATTGCAAAGCTGCAAGAAGAGGTACCAACGAGAGAAAAATCAAACTTCCCGCCACAATACGATGTTTTGCCGCCATCTTGATCTTAGCGACGAAATCCGATCGGCGGTGACGTTGCCTCGGTCAAGCGAGATGACATTTTTACATGTAAACGCTCGCTAGTTTACGTCCCGGCAAGCCGGGCTGCCGGAACAGCCCTGCCCATGTAAACAGGGCCTTAAAAGATACCTCAACCGACACACTGCTTCGTTTGGCTGAAATTGTTTTGACACTTATCTGTTTCACATTTTCAGGAGAAATCTTTAAGCAAATTAACGGTATAGCCATGGGAACCAAAATGGGACCAAACTACGCTAATTTGTTTGTTGGCTATGTAGAAGAACAAATTTTCAATCAGTTCGACGGTCCTAAACCAGAACTTTTCGGCAGCTACATAGATGACTGTCTTGGAGCCACATCCTGCACCATAGAAGAATTGGAATGATTTATCGACTTTGTCAACTCTTTCTATCCGACCCTCAAATTCACATGGGAAATCTCTGAAACATCGGTCACTTTTCTCGATGTCAACATTTCCGTCCAAGACAATAATTTGGCAACCAGTGTTCACAACAAACCTACAGATTTGCACAGTTATCATTTGTACTCATCTTCCCATCCATCTCACGTCAAAGAATCAATTCCGTACTCGCAGTTTCTCAGACTTCAGATTTAAACTCTAAATGTGATCAAATGTCTAATTTCTTCTCCGAACGCGGCTATCCTGACATCATTTTATCAAATGCACTCAACCGCGTTCAAGATGTCAATAAAGAATCCTCTTTAGAACCATCAGCCTTAAACAATGAAGGCCGAATTCCTTTCACACTTACTTTCAATCCCAACAACTTAGCCGCCAGAAACGTGCTCCTCAGAAATTTTAAAATTTTCAGTCAGATCCAGAAACAGCACCAATTTTTCCTAATGCGCCACCCGTCTCATTCAAACGGGATCGAAGCCTCAGAAATTCACTCGTCAGAAGTTCACTTCCATCTAACCTTGAACCGGGAACTTTCAACTGCTCTGGCAAACGTTGCAATACATGCCCGTTCATTGATTCTAAAACAAACATTCAAGGACCCAAAGGATCATACCAAGTAAATGACCACTTCGATTGCACAACCTTCAATATCATTTATTGTATCACTTGTACTCTCTGCAACAAACTCTATATTGGAGAATCTGGCCGTAAATTAGGTGACCGATTTCGTAAACATTTACTCGATGTCAAAAACAAAGGATCGGACCTGTCTTAACCCATGGCTAGACATTTCAATCTACCAGACCATTCACACGAACATATGGCAATTTGCGGAATTAACTTACACTCTGGAAATAATGACACCCGAAAAAGAAAAGAACAGAGACTAATTTTCAAACTCGGGACCTTGGCTCCCAATGGAATCAATGAACGATTTTCATTCGTTTAATAACGCTGCGCACAGATACTATTTATAGTACCAAAACTCGGACAAACAACCGACATCGAATCTCAAGGGATTTCTAATGTCCCGTTTTCTTTTGTTGGAAATGCAAGAATAAACAAGAATATAATTATTATAAACTCGGACATGACTTTGACGTCATCTGTGTGCAATGCTATTTCGAACATGTTTTTAACCAATAAGTTGCTACCAATTTCAACCAATGGCAAAACTTGGTTTTTCGACCCGCATAAATTTATTACCAACTATTTGAACACTGATTTCCAAACAATCCCTCAGTCTGCTCGTCGAAGGGCTAACGCTCGAAACGTCAGCTAAACACGATATCCAACAGGCAAAAAACATATTATTTGTTCACACCACAATCTGCCGACATGGCTCTCAACGCCGAGCAGAAAGAAGCCCTGAAGTTCATTTCGGCGGGCTTCAACCTTTTGATTACCGGTCAAGCTGGTGTCGGGAAGTCAAGGCTTGTAACCAGCATATTGAAGGACTGTGAAGCGCGAAATCAGAAAGTCGCCGTGATCTGTTCTAGCGGAATTGCTTGCACGGTGTATGGAAGGGGAATAGCGTCGACGGTCCACTCGTTCTATGGCTTTGGGACGGCTGATGGGTAGATTGTGGTGTGAACAAATAACCAGAAGTCGCAACAAATTTAGAACCAGAAACTGAAGTCTGATCACGTATCACTGTTACCTCTCAAAAACTACAATATTTTTTGAAAAACAGGGGCATTGCTCACAAAAAATACTTTTCAATTTTATCATTCACATACTTTCAATGATCTGCAACAAATTCAAGTTGCGAGTGAAACATTTGAGTTTGCGCTTGACTTTGCTCGAACTGTGCTTTTTGAAAATTCTCTGCGCGTGGAACAGTGTCGAAAATTTTTGACTTTTCCCTGACGGTGTGTAAACCCGTGGGGGCTCCGTTGTTGTTTTTTGAGAATCCCCCGCTGAGTTCATCGCTGAGGATAAAATGCTGGAATGGGTTAAAAATTTTTCTTTCACAGCTCATTCAGGAAGTGCTTAATATATTTCCTGGTTTTTAAGGTTTTCACGTTTTCCCACTGCAGATTAGAGCACTGCAGACTTCAAAGATCTAACTGGGAGATTTAAGATTTATCATCTGATCTTTCCAGTAATCAGCATGTTAGCTCAGCCAATGGTAGCCTCCTCCGCTGGCATCCTACATGCTTTTTTTTTTAATAAGAACCAGTAATTTTCGGCTCAGCCTGGGCTGTTCTTAATTTTTTGGCGATTTCGGCCTCAAATTGTTATTTCCCGATGTTTTTAAACAGTGAGTCAGTTGCCTGGAACAATACTTGTAAAATGGCACTGAGAAAACAATATGTGTGTTTGAAACTGTCAACACAGCGTTCATGAACGTGACGAGCTTGCCTTCCTCTCCTCCAACGCCCAATGGCGATGACCAAGCTAAATCTGACAAGCTTTGTTTTCATGTACATCTCAATGTGTGTACAAGGATAAAACTTACCTCGTAAATTAAGCTAATCAAAATTTCAGCCTGGTGATTGTTCTTAGCTTGTTCTAAATTTTTGGGCAAATCTCAGCCTGGGTGTTCTTATAAAGTTTGTTCTTATAAAATAAGCGTGTAGTTGTATTTTCGGAACATTAAACAAACAAACAGCGAAGCCGCGAGATCAAGAGGCTGCTTGCGATCGTTTGTTTTGCTCCGGAGATAACAGCAACAGGTCAGGCTTAGTTCCAGGCTATTTCTAGGCTATTTCAAGGTCAGGCTTAGTTCCAGACTATTTCCAGGCTATTTTAAGGTCAGGCTTAGTTCCAGGCGATTGCCAGGCTATTTCAAGGTTAGGCTAAGTTCAAGGCTATTTCAAGGTCAGGCTTAGTTCCAGTCTATATCTAGGCAATTTCAAGGTCAGGCTTGGTTCCAGGCGATTTCCACGCTTTTTCAAGGTCAGGCTAAGTTCAAGGCTATTTCAAGGTCAGACTTAGTTCCAGACTACTTCCAGGCTATTTCAAGGTCAGGCTTAGTTCCAGACTATTTCCAGGCTATTTTAAGGTCAGGCTTAGTTCCAGGCGATTTCCAGGTTATTTCAAGGTCAGGCTTAGTTCCAACCTCAAGTGGGATTCAAATCAGGATAAAATTGTCTGCTCAAGAGATATTGTCTTAAGAAGTGCCAAAGGCGCATTTTGCGAGGGAGGTTTAGCGGAATGCACCTTAGGGAAGTTTTAAACCGAGCGGCTATGAAATGCCATTTCTTGTGTTTTAACACAACCACTTCTGTCAAAAATCTTCAGTAATTTGATCGCAACTTCTGTGTTTCTTCACAACTCGAGTTGAAATCGGGATTTTTCCCATCCTGATTGCCTATTGCACTGGATGTTGAAATTCTTGTAATCTGATCGGCTCTCAACTCACGGTATAAATCCGATATACTGCAATTTGTCCAAATATGGAAACTGAAAACTTTTTCACGGAAAAGTTTTCCTCAAAATGGCCGAAAACTTAACTCAGTAGTAAATACGATTCAACATACTCTTACCCAGTGTTTGGTTTCTAATAAAACAATTATTCTGGCAAACAAACGATTGCCTATATGGCAAGTGCACTTTGGGACAGTATCCCCACCAAATTGAAAGATCTTGATGTATTTAACTGAAAAGTTTATCAGTCTCTTGCATCAAAGGAAAATATATCAATGTAGGTGTAGTTACTAATGTAAAAACAAATATCAATGTTAATGTACAGTGTATGTATATACATAAATAATGGAAATAAAGTAAAGTTGTTGTATTCCACTCATGCTTGAGGTTTGTGCGGGCGATCTAGAGACCTAGAGACCCCCCACGGGAGTCGGACAAACAAAGCGAGATTGTTGACAGTGTGTAGCAAAGCGATAATAAAGCAAGAATGTTTAGTATTATTGGCTTTTTTTAGCCGTTTGGATGGTTACAACCAAAATTGTTGCTCGGGGGGAGTGTTTCGGTATTTGTATGCTATTCCCTGTTTGTTTGTCCGCCCAGGTGACGTCCCGTCCGCGCAGCACTATAAATAATGTACTGAACTTTGTTCTCTTTAATTTTAATTAGTTTGCCTTAAATGTGTTTCGTACACTTCCACCGGCCTCGAATCCCAATGGAGCCGAGTTTGATCCTGAAGAAGATGAGCCCAACCTGGAAGCAGCGTGGCCTCACCTGCAGGTGCTGTTTGTGTTGAGTTCGTTAGCCAATGGATAATTAGTCAAGAATCATAATTTACAGTAAACAAGATGACGACTAAATTAAAGTCAGAGTATATTTTTTAGAACCCGTTCCGTGTAGCAATTGTGCATGGTAGCATTAAATTTCATTCACAGGTTGCTTTTAACTAGCTTTTTTCTTCCAGACAATATAAATTTGTTTGATCTTTTTTCACTCAAATCTTTCTGCATCTGTACAAGAAAACAGGGGGTCTATATATATTTGCAAAATTTGCAATAAATAAAGTCTATATAGGTTAAAAAAAATTAGCAATAAAGTAACTCTGATAAATTTATTGCAAAATGGCGTTCTCTATCATATATACAGAGGAACAAATTTTGCAATAAATCTATTGCGAAATTGTTTTCTCATATACTTATGCAGAGGAGCAAGTTTTGAAATAAAATACAGAGGAACAAATTTTGCAGTAAATGTATTGCGAAATTATTTTCTCTTATACTTATACAGAGGAACAAATTTTGCAATAAATCTATTGCGAAATGTTTCTTTGTATATATAATTTTTACCGCGTGAGTCTTTTGCAAAAAAAATTTCACGTATATAGAGTAGCTTAGTTGCAAATTTTGCAACTGTCTATATACTCGAAAAGCGATGAGTGGTAAAACCATTACATTTGCAAAAACGAAAGGGAGTTCTTCATGTATTAAGTTGTTTTATCATTGAAATGCTGAGAAAATGGAACAGATGTTTAGTCGTGGTCATAGACTTTCTTAAGTATTTACATAGAATACTGGAAGGTCAGTTACTTACTCAAGATGCTGTGTTGGCTGGCTTGTGCCAACTGCCGACACTTCAGTGACACCCCACCGACACGTCTAAATTTCACTTGTTTGTCAAATATGTCAAATACAGATCAGTATAAAAGACAAATATGTAAATATTTAGTACTGTATTATTTGACTAAACGATGCTTACTCTTGCCATATACGACGACTTTGTGGGGAACATGCTGAAAGCTTAAAAGTAATAGTTTTAATCAAAAGCTTTCATTCTGCGTGGGGAGTTTATTTTTTTCTATTGTCTTTAATTATATTCATACGATTTTCGTTCTTACCTTTTGTTAGGTTATGAAAAGAAGGCAGAAATGCCAACTCTCTCACATTTTGGGAAGACTTACGCATTCTTGCTTGATCTACCGCTCACCCGCAATTTGAAGAAATCTTCTGCATTGTAGTACTATAATAGGCAACACAAAAGACCAATGTGAACACTTTAACGGTCGACACAATAAAAGTTCTTGCCCCCAAAACAATCTTCCACATTTTGAACTTCCGAGATTGGTTTCTCTGAGAAGCATACAATCAAAGAAGAAAAAAGGAAAAAGAGTAAAAGACAATAGTGTTATTTGATTAGACTTACCAGGAATCATCAACCAACTTTTAGATAAAGGTGACTCACTGCGACTGCACCTATTTATTTTGAAACTGCATGACCAAATGTGACTACGTGCACCATGTGGTTGTTTGTCGGTTTCTAGAAAGCAAGATAAATAAACTGATATATATTCAAAATTTGTTTTGTAAGTTACATAACATTTTAACTTTGGTCGCATTTAAGTGATTTCAAGTAATGGGAGGTTAGTTCTTTATCAGGAATATCGAGTCGGTATAAAAAGTGATGAGTCATAGAGTTTTTTTGATTCTGCTTCAACTCAATCTCAAAGCCTGCAATACGTAACATCTTTTGCGTCATTGTTTATTTTGCATTTGAAACAAACAAAAGGCTTCATAAAGGAACCTTGCCGTATCCTTGGTGATTGACTGAAACAGCATAGACTTCTACTCTACAATTCGTACAATCAGAAAGGCTATATGTAGCTTACATGAAGTTCAACGGAAGCAAGGATTAAAAGGAATATGGCCAGAATTTATTTAATTGAGTGTTTGTCACGTTTATAAATGGTACGCTTGTTTCTTTTGGTTTCTTTTGATTTATAACCCAACGTTAAAATGGAGAGAAAAAAAACCTTATTTGCTTCGAGAAGAAAAGAAAAAGGAAAAAAGAAACAATTGTTCCATCTGCGTCCATCAGGAATCAAACCTAAAATCTCAACCAGGTGCTTTTGGTCTGTGTAGTGGCATTGTCAACTTTGTCTGTTTTAGTATTGATGTTGAAATAATTTTTAGAATGCTGTTAATACTCACATCATGTGTTGATCAACCCTTCGAAAAGACTCTTGATTGAAGAGTTCGCGTGGGATTAAAGGATAGAAATTAACTGTATCGAAAGCGATGAAGTTGCCTCACTTGTTCTTTGTTTGTTGTTCACGAAACAAGTCAAGTGTGGCCTTTGTGCTTTTCCATTGGAAGGCGCCGTTTTGGTGGTAATTGTTTTGCTGATTCAGTCGGGAATCTTTCTGACCTTTCCAATTTCTGACCTAGAGGGATTGATCAGCCTGCAGGTCGGATTAGTTGTCCGTATGGTTTTTCAAGGAGTTTAATGCCTGTTTTGGGGGCTAGCGCCTTGACTCTGTCATCAATTGGTAGGTTTTGTGCAATGGATTTTGCTGTTGGTTGATGTTTGCTTCCGGAGCTCGTGTGGGCTTTTCAGTATTCTTTCTTGATGTTTTTCTTCATCAGCTCTTTGTAGCCATCGACTGGCATTCTGTAAAAGTTTGTGGTCTTGTCTGTGGCGACGTAAACGTTGTTGTTATTTCTGATGAACTGTGTGTGGGCAGGGTTGACAGCGTCCTTTGGAGTTCTTGCATTTTTAATTTTAAATTTAGCTCTCTTGTTTAGAACACTCTACGGTCAGAATAATACAAAACTGGTATATATGCATATGAAGTCAACCTTTTACCAATGTTATTTCTACTACAGTAACTTTTATTTTTAACAAACAAAGTTGACAACAAACCTTCAACGACATGAGAAGGGCCGTTTTATAGTTGCATAGCGTTACAATAAATTTCAAATATTTTCTTAGAAATGTACATTGAATAAAATCTTTTCTAACGGTGTTTTGGTGTCTAGTTTGTTTGTTGACCGATTTGTTTTAGTTTTCGGGATAAGTTTATGTATGATCATAGTCTCAATAGTTTTTGTCTAGTAAGAAACATTTTGATTAGTTTTTGATAAAAGTTTTCTTTGTCCGTAAATTTTGGTATCCACCTGTTTGCACTGTTTGTGATGTAAAATGGATGAGCCAACTGAGTCATATTTTGAGTTATTTTTTCTTTCACAATACATCAACCTCTTTCAGTACGGAAAATTTTAAAGGAACTCAAAACTTTAATCTTGAATGAGCTGTCGCAAATTAAAGAGAGAGCCACTTAAGGCTGAAATTACTTAAAATAATAACAATTTGAGGCTGGAAAAATTCGAAGTTCAGTTAGTTAAGTATGCGCCATGAAAACAGAGCAGAATACATAAACTTCTGCAGTAAAAATTCGGGGAACTGATGTTCTAGGTGTTGGAATAATAAATCGCTCTATGATGTTAACGACATTCTGATATTCCTAAGAAAACCAGCCAGACACAACGCACGCTTGCCATGTAGTTATAGTATTATATTCAGAGTTTTATTAATTTTTGTATTTTCATTTAATGCCTGATCGAATTCAGATAATTAAAAACCCATCAAATGCATCACATCAATTATCAGAAGGCACGAACTGATTAGACTAACAGGTTACGGCTAGTTCCTCTAGACAGAAAGTTGTGTTTCCTGGAGATGGTACTGTGGTCTGATCATGAGTAAGTCTGACTACAGCTGAATAGACGGTTCACACTTTAATCCGTGTGTAGCAGGCTCAGATGCATCCCTGGCTCAGATGTCTTCCTCTGGGCTCAGATGCCCCCCTTCCCTGCAAAAATTCTTAAAATAGAATCATTGTTGTGTTTGTGACTGGTATGGGTAACATAACCAGAAATAAATGGATTTATGCTATAGAATCGATTTTTATGGACTATTAAAGTATTGTATGAAATCTCAGTCAAGTATAGAAACCTCAAAGATGCCAGATGCATGCAGCACCCTCAGTAAGGGGCTGGTCAAAAAGTAGAAGGGGGGGGGGGGTGGACCGGAGGAAAATGGGGAGTAGGTGAGCAAGTTTCGAGCCTCAGCAAACGGGGTGGGTCCTTCCACTTTTCAGCCAGTGGGGCGGGGGTCATGATAGAGATATAATACATTTCTTAACAGTTCTTTATTGGCACCTTTTAAGTTCAGTCTTTTGTAGTTCCAGTTCAACATTACTGTGATGATATATTAAAATACTCGTGCTCACCAAATAAATACAAGCCTTTTTTAAAACCAGTATATTAGAAATCATCAATACTTTTAAAAAAATAAAAAGAGGAGGTGTACAATAACGTTTTTATTCAGTTCATTTTTAAATATAAAAATATTGCTATATGTACAAATCCAAGCAATACTTGCCACTTTTATGTAACCCTTTTTTGTTGATCAATGAAAAGTCATATATGGACCATTTAAAAAACAATTAGGAAAATTAAAAAAAATTAAACCAGAAACCCTTGCAAAAAACACATGCCAAGGCCGCAAACGCGGACATGACTCCATGATCTCTGCCGTGATTCTGTTGGATCCACGATAACGACCGTGGAAAATAAACTAAGCGTGGTAGAGAACGTGGAGCCATGGATGAATCCTTGTGAGGCCTTGTGAAGCGTAAAAAAAGCCGTGGTGAATTTGCGTGTGCAGTTATTTCTTTAAAATGCCTTTGACAGATAAAAGTCTTGGGAGCCGTGGGAGTGCATGTGGTTCTTTTAATATGATGGCCTAATGCAAAACTGCCTTTGACATGGCCACTTATTTTTTACAAATTTAGAATACAGTTTGCAGTACACAAGATGCATACAGTAGTTTTTTGTCTTCAAAGTTAGAATATGTAGCATTGTTTAAACTTTGCCAATCAATACTATGATTGTTTCAAGCAGGTAAAAATTCCACAGGGAGTCTAATACTCTGACCAACTAAATTTTTTTTCAAAAACTAAGTTCTCCAATACCCGACTGGTATTAATCCTAGTCTAACTCTAAATGAAACCTATGGAGTTAATCCAGAATATGCAGTGTTTTAAATCGGGCAAAGACCTCAACTCAGAGCACGAGTTAATAGAGGAAACCACAACAAGTGAGACCACACAGGGAGAACTCGACCGTGTTCTACTTGAAGAGAAACAGTTCTTTAGATGACGCAGACGATCGGCCAAAAGATTTCTGCGCCGCTTGTTGGGAGCAATGACATTTTACACACTTTTTAAAATAAGAAAACAATTTGGCTGATGATCGGTGTTTTAAAGTCTGACGAAACTTTAGCCTCAATTGTTTCAAAGCTGCTCCTGACTCGCCGAGGCCCCTTCTTCACAATGTAGAATGATACAACTAGCGGTTTCAGTTGAAAGTGAAGTGCTGCGAAAGAATCTGGAGAACTGCGATATAGCGCCGAACCCGCTGTTGCCCTGTATAGCCTTTGAAATAGTAATGCGGCCGAAAAATATCACGTGCATCATAAAGTTTTTGCCATTCCGACAGATCTTTTTCAAAAAAAAGTGGTGATTTTAACATTCTTTTGTGTGCATCCAAATTCGATTTTTATCCTCGCTTTGCGTAACATATTCGTTTGAAAGTTTGACTCAAGAACGAGGCTTGTAAGATTAATTTGAATACACACAGAAGAATATTAAAATCACCGCCATTTTTGAAAAAGGTCTATGTATTACTCAGTGTGGTATCAATAAACCAATTTCGATATTTTAAAATTCTTGTTTGGATACGAGGCTGAGAGGAATCACATTCCCCTTAGCTTCATATTTAAAATATCGAAACTGGTTAATTGCAAATACAGACAGATTAATGTTAGGCATACAAGAACTTATGAAGCGAATTTTTTTTCCACCATTATTTCCCAAGTGTGAAGCACAACAATAGTGCATATTATAGTGAATAAAATGTACATCAGTGATGCAAATGGTGCTTTTGGAGTTAACAGACATAATGTAAATTGAACATAACTTATTGCTGATTCATTGCAATATATGTCAACATATATTTTAAAAAGTGTATTCAATAGTTGGTTATTGCAATAATATACACACTATATTATAATATATGATCCATTGTTTTAATATAGTAATCATAACAAATCTGTTGTTTTCATATTTTCAAATATGAAACAATAATGGGAACAGTAACTTGAACAATAACAGATTACATGATATCACTGGAACGGTAACGGATGTAGTGCGATTAAAGCAAGCAATGGCAGTAAAAAAAAAAAAATTTTAATTGATATCTGTTAACATGCTTTTTTTCCAACCTTGCCAGGAATTTTTGATATTATCTTGGTTATTTTGTTCTTTTTATTGCCTCGGTCTAGCACACTACATTTTTTCCTAACTGATGTGATTATACATGTAGATTAGCTTACAAATGGTATTGTCAAAAGAGATAAGAGTTCAAACATACTCAAGTTTATGGAAAATAAAGACAACAATGATCTACACTGACCACTGTTACATTGGTAACTTTGATGTTATCATGTGTAACCTTGATGTTGTCAAGTTC